>JAUZST010036821.1:0-12553 GCA_034779995.1 Parotocinclus haroldoi | reverse complement strand
CCCCCCCCCAAGTCTAAGGCCATCATTAAGTGAGTTGTTTCAGCAATTGTAAAATGATCAAGTAAAATTCTCTCACTCTCTCGATTGAAATACAACCAGGAAAACTGAAAAAAAAAAGCTAATATAGGCTACAGAACTTAACGTGACCTCCCCTTCTACACGATCAATAGCAGCATCTGGAAGCTTCATCAGAATGCCAAGCTGACCCCCCTATTTTGGAGGGATAGTAACCAAGAAACCACCTTATCAGAAGAGGAACAAGGTGAAAAGGTTTTTTTTGGATCAAATTGTCGCCAATATGTTTTTATATAATTATATATATTAAGATAATTGGATCCAAATATATTTGTGTGTATGTATATGTGTGTGTGTATATATACATATACATACACACACACCACCCCACGCGCATATTTCTATTATACTCTCTAATCGTCCAAGTGATGTGGAATTTGATTTCTCAGGTTTTTCTTTTTTCTTTTTTTAAAGAAACATCCCATTCTGCCTCTGCTTATCCTGATCAGGGCCATTGGTGTCACCAGTCCGCACCCAATTTCTCCCTAATCACAAGTGACAGTGCTGGATGAGACTTACGGTTACTCTTCTTCCATTAACTAAACATAATTAATGACTAATAGAAGGTTTGCTATCTGGTCAGCATTAGGTTGAGTTTTGATTAAGGATGTGCAGATCAAAAGCTAAGGATCAGTGTCTGGGTCATCGGGGCCTCGCATATTGGAAAACTAAATCGAACAGATGTGTCATTTCAGTTCTGATCCACTGACATTATCTATGCCATAAATGTGTGGGACCTTCACTGAAAGGAAATAAAACTGCACGGAGACGCTGAACAATTTGTCCTTAAGCCTGCAGGCTCAGTTTACAGAGCTTCTCAATAAAATCATGCGGAATCACCTTGTTTACTGTTAGGAGATCAACAGAAGTCACTGCTTAAGCACTTTAATCGTAGCGTTGTAATTTAACAGGGAGGAGGGCATTAGAACATATTAGTTAATATACATATACATAATATACATTAGTAAACATATTAGAAAATATTAGTCATATTTACAGACATCATCTATGTGCAGCTTCTTTATCATTCATTTGTTTTGTTCATATTTTGAGCGAGCTTATCCTGGTCAGGGTCGCTGGGGTGTCTGGAGATTATCCCTTAACTTACACAATGCTGAAGAGCATGTAGAGTACTGTGCCAAAGTCTTAGACCACCATTAGATTAGATTTACCCTTGTTATAACGATGGTGTATTGACCATAAAGTAGGGGATATTTCAATGTATGATTAGTTCTCCTCGTTTGAAAATATATCCAGAAAACCGAACATTTGTATTTGTATTGTAGTGTAAAATAAAAAACATGGACAAAATACAAAGTTACCCCTTTTGCAGTGTGAAGACACTAGCAGGAATGACTTTGTTGAAAAAATAACAGCCAAAAACTATAAACGTATTAATTAGTTGAATTTTTACATATCATTTAAGCCACCCAAGTTGGGTCCGCTTTGGTCTAGGCCCTCCCAAGGTTCCTTCCTTATATGAAAGGGAGGTTTAGGTAGTTTTTCCTTTCCACTATTGCTCTGGTTTGCTCGCTTTAGGCATGGGCTTAGTAAAATACAATTGTAAGGCTGCTTTGAGAAAATGCTCCATTGTTAAAAAGTGGAAATCAATGGGATTTGACGTGAATTATTAAATATTAAAATATTTTATACCATTTTAAAGGCTGTTAGTCAAACAGAAGCATTATCGCTAGTGTTTATTTAGGTTCATTCCTGTAAATTGCAGCATTTTAAGCTGTGTTGAACGTGGTGCCACAGCTCATTAATATATAGACTACTTTAACTCCGAGATTTAGTCAAGTAGAATAGGATTTATCTATATATCGCTTTTTACATTGTCTAAAAGTAGCTTTACAGTATTACACTATCTTTTAGGGCCAATCCCAAATTGAGCAAGTGGCAAGGAAAAACTCCTTATATGTTTTAAGGAAGAAATCTTGGGAGGACCGAGACTCGACAAGGAACTCCTCCTTGGTGGGTGGCTAAAATGGAAGAGTGAAACAAATTGATCTAGTCAAAGGAGTTTGAAGTAATAGTTCAAATAACAGAAACTAATTCTCAGGGTTCAGGGTTCAAATCCCACCTCTGCCACAGTTGGGTCCCTGAGCAAGACCCTTAACCCACAAGTGCTTGGATTGCAAGACTGCATTAAATGTAAATGCAAAGATATAGTAAAATAGTTACAAAAATGAGAGACACTTCATTACCAAAATGCTGAGAAGCCATCTCAAATGAAAACAATAGTTTACACAAGATGATTCAGTTTGCACAGACAGACAGACAGAGACTTAAGGGTGCAAAAAAGCAAATAAGAAGGAGAAAGGGAGAACGACTGCCAGGACTGTGCACATAGGAATTCCCTGTGATAAACTTCCGATAAAGGCAACGTTTAGCGAGAGGAGGAAGCTACAAAACCTTATTAAACACGCACAGAATGTCGCTAAAGGGAGATTATTTCATGCCTGTGTGCGCCAAAACATTTCATCCTGGTGATACACGGTTAAATGGTGAATTCCTAAAGCAGCTGAAGCGGTGATCTGTAGCCCGAGTTCATTTTTTCACCTGCTCCACATCCTCATGACAAATTGCTTGTGACACGGGGCCTGGCCTTAGCGATGCAGATTAGAATCACAGCACACAGGGAAAATAATTCAGACCCACACTGCAACTACAGACGCTCAAGCACTTAGCAAGAAATGGATGGAAAGCAGCAACAAACGTTCCTCACGATACTCTGAGCTGATTCCCAGAGAGCATCAACCTGCGCACTCGCACAGCGACACACAGTACTGTATTTGCGAGGTCAAAGCATTGGCAATGGAGCCAAATAATACAAACGTTACAAATGAACCCCGTGTTCCTCTGGCACCAGTTATTTTCCTCAAATCTGTATTCGGCCCTCAGAAGAACAGAACTTCCTCTCCTTCTGTTCAACAAGGTTACTACATCAAACGTACCCTAACTAACTAACCGCGTTTATACTGGACAAATTGATGCATAGAAGCTTATTTTATATATTTCTATATACACTCAATAACCACTTTATTAGGTACACCTTACTAGTACTTATCGACATGACCACTGCGCAAGTTCCTGCAGATTTGATTTCTGTAAAAAAAACATTCATGATGCGAGTCTCCCTTACACCCCAAAGGTACTCTATTGGATTGGGATCTGGTGACTTGAGTCAGTTTGTATACAGTGAACTTACTGCCAACTTCAAGAAACCAGATTGAGATGTCATAACATGATGCTGCTGAAAGCAGACATCAGAAGAAGACGCACTGTGGTCATATAGGGATGAAAATGGTCAGAAACAGTACTCTGACAGGCTGTGGTGTTTGAACGACGCTCAGCTGGTATTGTGTGGGGTACAAGTGTAACTGAAGTATGCAATGGAAAAATAATATCTTCCACACCAATAGTCCAGCAGCAGCCTGAAGAATTAAAACAGGGCAGGATGGATTTATGGTTTCACATAGTTTAAGCCAAATTCTGAGGCTACCATCTGAATGTTGCAGGAGATGTCAAGACTCGTCAGTCCAAGCAACGTTTTTTTTTTTCCATTTTTAATTGTCCAATTTTGGTGAGCCTCAGTTCCCAATTCTTATCTGACAGGAGTGGTACCCGATACAATCTTCTGCTGCTGTAGCCCACCTACATACAGCGGCCTTCAGATCAGCTTGAACTAGTCTGGCCATTCTCCTCTAACAAGAAGACATTTTTGCCCACAGATCTGCCCTCTCTGGATATTGAATCTTTTTCAGAACATTCTACACAAACCAGTAGATCAGCAGTTTCTGAAATGCACAAAGCAGTCCGTCTTGCTAACTTAAATCACCTTTCTTCCTGATTCACCAGCTTGTCTTCAGCATGTCTAAACGCATCGAGTTGTTGACGTGTTTTTCCGACTAGATATTCGTGTTAACGAGCAGTTGAACAGCTGTATCTAATAAAGTGGCCAGTAAGCTTTTGTGTGTGTGTGTGTGCGCGCGTGTGTGTGTGCGTGTATGTATATTTATTTTAATATTCTCTTAATCTAAGTATGTTTTTTTCAATACAGAAACTCCTACAGAAATTTTGGCCAGAATGTGTGTTTGCAAGTTGTGTGTACAATGTGCGTCTTCGCATGTCGACAACATACTGAACTGTTGCGTACTACTTACTTACAGAGCCTATACTATAGAGACTATAGATAATAGGAAAATAAATCTGATGAGTGTATTATACAATCGTTAATTACGTCGAATTACAATCGTCACTTAATTGAGAGCTTAATTCATGATGTATTAAAATTTGTAGTTTCATCCCCATACCTGGTTATACAGCTATGAATAAACCCAACAGTGCCATCTAGAGGCAAACTGACCGAGCGTCTGAGAACGCAGGGAGTAGAATACAGCATCTTTATAGTTACGACTGTGTGTGTCTGTGTGTGTGTGTGTCTGCGTGTGTGTGTGTCAGGCTGTCTGCGTGTGTGTGTGTCTGTTTGTCTGTGTGTCTGTATGTGTGTGACTCTGTCTGTCTGTGTGTGTGTGTGTGTATGTATACGTATGTGTCTGTCTGTGTGAGTATGTGTGTGTGTGAGACTGTGTGTGTGTATGTGTCTGTCTGTGTCTGTGTGTGTGTGTGTGTGTGTGTATCTGTGTCTGTCTGTGTGTGTATCTGTGTCTGTCTGTGTGTGTGTGTGTGTGTGTCTGTCTGTGTGTATGTATCTGTCTGTCTGTCTGTGTGTGTGTGTGTGTGTGTCTGTCTGTGTGTATGTATCTGTCTGTCTGTCTGTGTGTGTGTGTATGTGTCTGTCTGTTGGTGTGTGTATGTGTGTGTAAGTATGTGTGTGTGTGTATGTGTCTGTCTGTGTGTGTGTATGTGTCTGTATCTGTCTGTCTGTCTGTGTGTGTGTGTATGTGTGTGTGTATGTGTCTGTCTGTGCGTGTGTGTGTATATGTGTCTGTGTGTGTGTGTGTGTGTGTATGTGTCTGTCTGTGTGTGTGTGTATGTGTCTGTCTGTGTGTGTGTGTATGTGTGTGTGTGTATGTGTGTGTGTGTGTGTGTTGAAGGTTGTGAGACTCACCCTGCTAGTTTGCCAGAACTTCCAGACTCCACACACTTAAATGTCACTCTTTTGGCAGAGCCCACAGTGCCTACTGGATTCCCACTACTCATGACAGGAGAGGATTTATCCCGTTGCTCCTCCTCCATTAACAGGTCTCTGAAGGAGCGGGAAGAGGGGGGCAAGGGCACAGCTGATACCCTAAACAACATTTTCACACAGGTAAAAAAAAAAAACAAAAAACAACTTTTGCGCTGATCTACAAGAGCGTGAATTAAACTGGAAAACAATGGCAGGTATAATATGTAAACTAAGAAGATACAGACCAGCCCTTCAGTGGCTTTGCAGGAACAACTCCAGGTGCTGATTTAACACAAGCTCCATCAGCACTGTTCTCCCTCGTGGCCATAGCCATCATCTTCCTCTGCTTCTGGGACAGTTTACTGGGGATGACTGAAGACTTATTGCTGCTTCCAGAACTATTTAAAAAAAAAAAATCCCACATGAGAAAGGAAATAAGCATGTTAAGTACGTATTCAGAACTAAAAGGCAAAATAACAGCAGACTTTAAAGAGTTTATAAACACCACTTGTTCCTCTATATACATTTCCATTTTGTCACAGTGACAATCTTACAATTTAAGGGCTTTGCTCTAACAGCCAGCAGGTGCAGCTTGGTAGAGATTGGATTTAAACCCTGGACCATCAAGTCAATGATCCAGTACTAAAAAAACTAAAATAAACCAGTTTATCCTAGCATTGCTAGGGTAGGGTAAGTTTTAACTTACGAGCCAGGACTTTTTGGAGTGGCTCCCAGGTTTTGAGAGTTGGCCTCCATCTCCATAATGGCCCTGAGGTCCAGGACAGGTGCTGGGCGAGAGGGACTGAGGACACAAATTAAAAAGGTTGGCCGCTCAGCACATTTTAAATCAGGATTAATGAATGCATGTTCCAAACAAGTTCCAAACTAAATATAGCAGTGTGCTGGAACCGGTTCTTACCTTGGCATAACCTTAGGGATTGGTTCAGGTGTGGAGCACTTAGCAGGAAAAGATCCATTTCTCCATGGTGGAGTGCTGGGTGGAGTCCTCCAACCCCCATGTCCTGACCTCTCCTCCTTTCAGTTTACCACATAAACAGAAATCAGACCTCCAGTGGTGTGCTTTATGTCTTGCCGACAATAATATCTAATATCTACCGATCAAAGACACACCTTAAGAGTTCACGTATTCAAATTCCCCCCAAAATGAATTTCTAATCCACTATTCGGTTCCTACTAAAACGTCGTATGCGTGTCCCTCAGCTGCGGGACATGTAAGCGTGTTCATCATCACGCAGTTTCGATAAGCTCTGCTTTCATTTGGTTCACTTTGAGAGAAAATGAAAATTCAAAAAGCACCGCGTGCGCCAGCATCACGTTAAGCTTCAGCAGCGTGCGTGCTAATAGCCCAAATGATGCATTAGCCAGCTCCACACACCGTGCTACCACCTCGCTAGCATATCCAGTACAAATAAAAGACTAAAACGTAGAACTCAGTAGCTATTCTTTATGCATAAACATTTGGCAGCTTTATTCACCATCAGTTAAATGCGAAAGGTTAGGGTAATTATTACACTAGTCTAAAAACATTTCCAAAATCTTCTGGCTCGGAAATGACATTTTTCATTTCTTAATGAGCTGAATTAAAAATAAGGAAAACTCATTTGGCTCTAGTTTCCATGCAATCAATCCAATTCATTTCAGTGTTATTTGTGTAGCGCTTTTTACAATAAACATTGTCACAAAGCAGCTTTACATTGTTGCATAAACATTGTCACAAACTAGATTCTCTTGTTCCTAATGAGCAAGCCAATGGCGACAAAGTGTTTTTCTGCTACATAAATTAATTTACCTATAACATATAGTTATTGTTTCCGTTCAATTCACATGTCCAAGAACTAAAATTAACTAATATAAGTCATTGGACTGAACAAAATATGTCCTCAGTAAATGGCTTCCCCCCTCCTTTTTAAGTGTCCAGCAGTAAGCATTGAAGTTGGCAAGCATTGAAGTGTTCCAGTTAGCCTGATATCTTTTTTCCACAGTCACAATTTCCTGGTGAAATCGCTCACCATGCTTATCACTGACCGCTCCACAGTTTGGTGCAAAGAAGTCTAGATGAGAGTTCGAGAAATGAATCTTTCAGAACATGTCACAGCCGGTTTCTTTAAGTTTCTAAAGGAGATTTTCCATCAGCTCTTCAAAGCTGTCCGTGCTGGTTTTTCCAAGGAAATTTGTTACCACTAACAGGGATGTTGCCCACACAGACTTTTCCTCACCGTGCAGCAAATGGGGAAACTCCTCATCTTGCAGATTCACACGAATCTGAGGACCGGCGAAAACTCCTTCTTTTAGCTTTGCTTTGCTCAACCTTGAAAATTTACAAAGGAGATACTGGAACACTTGTGCATTTTTGGCCATTTTCTTCACAACTTGATATGCAATGGTGGTAGCAGAATCTTAATTGGTTTCAAGTGCTACATTGAGGAACATGTTTTGTTCCTGGCTGCAGGAAATGTCTGGGTGGCCAGATATCTTTTCTTGTAGTGTTCGTCTCATGCTCAACTGCTCCATTCACAAAGGAAACAGCAATACTTTTTGTATCCACCCTGGAGGCCAAACATGAGGGCAACCACCTTTATATCACCACAGAGGCACCATTGATGTTGGTCATAGCGTATGAACCTCACTTTTGTGTATCAAATGTCACTTCACCCTAGGTATGACAGAAAAAATCTGCTTTATTAATGCAAACGAATAGCTGAATAACTTGTATAGAGTTGTGTGATGCACGTTCAATTAGGATTTGCATTGGTCATTCACAGATGATGCAATCCTAATGATGCGATCTTTGACTAGAGTTGTATCAAAGGCTGTGAGAAATATCTACACAGCCCTGTATCATGAAAATTGGGCCAATTTTAATATTTAAACACGGTTTGCGTTTTCAGCACCTCAAAATTAGTTTGTTCAACTCTCCATGTCTGAACCATTTTTTCCGTAGAGTAGTGTTATTATATGAAGACTTTGGGAGTCCATGACGGGCATAAACCAGTCAAGGAACCGGCACACAAACAAACTCAACAAATTCAGTCAAGTGCTTTGGACAAGAAAAGCATTCGATGGATTTACACAACAATTACATCGCCAGAGACACTGTTCCAATTCAAGCTCCTGAGTGAGATGGGATCAAAAAACTTTGGAATAAGTACCAAATTGTTGACATCGTTATCAACAAAATCCCAGAAACAGACACACACACACACACACACACACCCCTAAAGCTTAGCAGTTTGTTTATTTTTTATTTTTTAACCAGTGCACATGTGCATTAGTAGTTCATTACACGTGTTTAAGTTCTGACCTGAAAGGGTGACTGAAGGTCTCGGGGGCTTCCCACTCCAATATAACTGCCCTCAGAATCTGATGTGATGAGCTCGTGCAGAGATTCCACAGAGCAAGCCTTCCCCGAGTCCACCAACCCTGAAAGGATTCGCAAAGCTCTGAAATGTACATTTTATTACAACCGCCTGTTATTAACGTCTTATTATTGCTGTTAATAACAATCTGTTGTCAAAAAAGAATGTGGTGAATGATCATTACGACATAAGCACCAATCAGCCAACATTAAATCGCAGACTGGTGAAGAGAGTAGCATGACAGCGTGCTGCTTTGGGCAACGTTTTACTGGGAAACCCTTCGTCCGCTGACACGTACCACCTACCTTACATCACTGCAGAGCAAATTACACCCATTCATGCCAATGATATACATTAATGGAAGTGTCCTCTTTCAACGGGTTACTGCCCACTGCCACACTGCACGAATTGGTCAGGAATCGTTTGAGGAGCATGACAGAACATGAAAAGTTCATGGTTTTCAACTGGTCTCCTAAATCCCCAGGTCTCAATCCAATCGACCGTTGGAATGTGCGAGACAAGCTAGTCCATTCCATGGAGGCTCCACCTTACCAGTTAAAAGACTTTAAAAGGATCTGAACTAATGTACTTGGTGCCAGATACCACAGGACACCTTCGTCTTGTGGAGTCCTGCCAGGTCAAGAGTCTTGGCAACACAAGGCTACATAATATTAGGCTTAGGTTTTGAAGTCGTGGCTGTGCATGTGTCAAAATCTTTTCTTGAAATACTCGAGATTACATTATAGAGACTGGCAGTCTGTTCAGAGGCACCGGAGCTGCAGTGTACCACATGGGAATTACAGTAAATGCTTACAGAAACTAAAGTAATTGCATAAAAAGCAAACTCTCCTACCGGGCTGGGCAATGAATTAAAACACTCAAAACCTTGTGAGTGTAGATTGTTTCGGTTTTGTCTCTTTTTAAAATTCTGTCGATACTTTGTGCTTACAAATGTTACACAGGTACAAAAAAAACAGGAAGTCATAACCGATGCCACATGCTATCAAATTACAAGGGATTACAACTGGATGAAAGAGAAAAAGTAACCCCAAATACATTGCTCACAAATATTATGGGATATTTGAAAATAAATATGAAGAGGATCCCACAAGAAACTGCTGGATAATCACCCATATATGTGGTGATGGATATACCCATGGATAAACGCCCCATCACTGTCAGTGTGTATTGGCACTCTTGGGTGACCACGAACCCTACTGAACAGTCAATGTGGGGTCACTCTGGTCCAGTTTGACATGCTTCTGTTCACCCCATGAACATATCAATTAGCATTTATTTTCTTCTTTTCTAATGATTTTGTTTAACGAAATAACGTCAAACGCTTCGTATTTTAATCGCTGTGCATATGCAGTCTTTCATCAGAAAACATATCCCAGTTTTAGTTGGGCATATTTACAGTGCAAACCTTTTCAGTGAGGGGGGGGAAAAAACTAAAGCAAAAATAACAACAACTAAAATCTGACTTAAGGTCATATGACCCAGCACTACTCACCTACAGATGGTGGGCTCTGGACGACGTCAGTGGGCGAGCTTTGGATGATATCCGACAGGTTGTATCCACCTGAGCTATCTAATCTACGACGTGACTTCTTCTTGGCCTTCACCTTTGCTTTCTTTAACAGGCTAGAAATAAATCACAACAAGGTCACAGAACTGCAGTGGTGGTCAGAGACAGCAGTGTTTGTAATGGTAACATTTTTCTGTGGCGGTCCTCCAGAATGTTTTGCGCTGATGCAAAAACATAAAGAAGAAGAAAAAAAAAAACCGAATCCAACAACCTTGGTGACGCCTGATTTCTGCTCCCTCCGTCCTGCATGCATTATGGAGTTCAGTCGGTTAATGGCACTAATAGGCTGTAATTACATTGTCGTTTGGCAGACACGCTTCTAAAAGGTCTAAAACTTATTTATTTGTTTTATACTTTACTTGCGTATATTACAAGGCGAATAAAAACAGAAGAAACAGGTATACAGAGCAGGCACTTAAGGGGCTGAGGGGTGAAGACTCAGCTTGCTCCACTCCAAGTTTAATTCCAAGATGGCTTAGCTTACCCCTTAGTCCAGCTCCCTTCCCTTTCAGTAACAACCTTCTAGCATATCCCTTTACTTCATGGTTTGCTGAACTAACATGACTACTGCTAACGCTTTTCAATGGCTGCAGCAACATGCTGGTACTTTTCTTAAGCCACATTCAGACTCGATAGTTACAGTTCATGTGGCTGTGAGAAACCAGAAGGGCCAGATGACTGGCGATGCAAAGAGTCCTCCAGTTTGGGCACAGTTAGCGCATTAATGGCATCAATGGCTACAATGACAGACACAAGGTGGTACATTCTCATATCAAGCCAATTTAGAGCGATGGATTAACCGAATTTAGGTCTGTGGGAGGAACCAGAGCATGTGGAATAAACCATCATGGACACGGGGAGGGCATGCGAACTGCACTCAGACAAAGTCCCTGGTGCTACAAAGTGGGAAAACATTGACAATGCATTTGTCATGTGCTGTGTGAACACTAGAAGCCCACAAACCGGTTTCTAGTTCATGTCTCCATGTTTCCAGTCCAGATCGAATCTGGTGATTTATATAAATACTCTTGAATATGAGGAAATGCTATTTAACAGGGGATGGGACGCCATTCCCTCATAGGGCACACACACACACACCAAGGGCCACTTTAGAAACGCCAATTAACCTAACATGCATGTCTTTCAACTGTGGGAGGACAGCAGAGTACCTGGAGTAAACCCACACAGACATGGGAAGGACACTCAGGCCGCTCCACCCTGGGATTGAATCCAGGACCTTCTTACTGTGAGGCAGCGGTGCCCCCCACCGAGCCCCCGTGCTTACGTTCAATTAATCATAGTTATTACATTTTATTTCAATGGATATATTTGCTTTAAATATATTCTCTCTTCCTTTACATTTAGCTTTTCTTATTCACTGTTAATTACTTAATTACTGTAGACCTATTCATTAGACTAGATCAGGTTTAATTCTTCATGAGAACATCTAGGAGGACGATGTCACGTTCTGAGTCAGGGTCATCCCAAGGCTTCTCCCTATTGCATATGCTGTGACTTTTTTTCTTGCCACTGTCACCCCAGGCTTGCTCAATTAGGGCTCTGGGCCTAGACAATCCTAAAGCTGCTTTAAGACAACGCCCCGTTTATAAAATGTGCTACAGAAATACACTTGACTTTGACCTCTTGGTTTGTGGGAAAGGCTGTACTGGATTCGAGCTTCAGAGCTACATACTTGCAGGACTGCTCCTGCTCACAGATGCTCTTACAGCCGATGGTCGAATCCAATCTCACGTCTTCATATTCGCTCAGATCTGGGGCGTTGGGATAGGGGGTGATGTGTCGCCTCTCCATGGCTGGAATCTGAGCAAATGAAAGTATAAGGCACAGGTAAGTGTGAATTTAATAAGCGTAATGCACAGACGCCTCGCTCGCTGATCTAAACTCACCATTTTCCTGTATGCCTCAGAGACCTCCAATAACACATCATCACTCAGGATCTCCAGGGCCCTGCGACAGACAAACGTGTAAATATTCATTAGACGTACAAGACTAGAAGCCTGGAAGATGACAGCCGAGGCTTGGCTTAAATCCTGTTCGGAACGGATTAATCTGAATTATTTCTGTCGTTTTGTTCTACACCTCTGCTCAGTGGCAAAACTCTTTCTCCTGATTAGTAATAATAAAATTCAGTCCTGTTCTGTCGTCTCTACACTGGTTACCAGTTCCGATTCCGCATTGATTATAAAATGCTTCTTATAACATATAAAGCTCTACATGGTCTGGCCCCAAATTGTCTGAGTGAACTCTTACAATCTTATAATCCGGCTCGTCTACTTCGCTTACAGGGAGCAGGACTTCTTTCAGTACCTAGAATTAAAAAAGTCACTGCAGGGGGAAAAGCTTTCTCATATTTGGCCC
>JAUZST010036810.1:0-27711 GCA_034779995.1 Parotocinclus haroldoi | reverse complement strand
ATATATATGGGGAAGGATATAGTGTCTATATGAATAAAAGGTATAGGGATAAAAGTCATAAGTTGTATGGAGTTGATGATAGAGCTATGATATCCAGGAATGGGATGTCTCTGTAGATACAGGGTACTGAATTCATAAGTTTGCATTTATGTTTCTGCCCAGATATATATGAAAGCACTGTAACTTTTTAGGGTTATTATTCTGTGTTTGTATGCAACATTTGGTGGCCCCAAACCTTCAGTACCAGACCATCTGTCCATGTATTCTTTAACACATCCTGTCTCAGACCTACAGATCTACGCAGTGACTCCAATCCCAGACAGTCAGGATGTTCTCCAGAGAGATGGGGTCCCAGACAACATCAAGAGCTTCTACAAGGTCAACAACATCTGGAGGTTCCGATATGACCGCCCTTTTCACAAGGGTTCCAAAGACAAAGAGAATGAATTTAAGGTGGGAAGGCACTCAGTATAACGAATGAATGGGCAACTACACATGATCACCTGTAAGCCTATTGAGCTTTTATCCTCTCTTGTTCAGAAATATGTGTATATTGTGCACTTGGCACTTGTAGTGCAAGGCAAACTTGTGCGCATATGTGGTTAAGAAGAGCCATGCATGTAGAGCTCAGGTGAGCTTTTATGTGATGCTTTATCACTGTGAGCTCAGTGAAGCTAATTAAAGTTTTGGAGTCCAGGCGACCGTCTCATTGCAAATATCTTTTCTCTCCCTCGATACCCAGCCCCCAACCAAGAAAAAAAATCACATCCAAAATGTGAATCGTTTCAACAGCATGGATGAGGTTTCCTATGGCCTCTAGTGGGTATAGAATTTTAAGTAAACAGTTTAGCCCAGAAAGTATTGCATTTTCTCTGACGCTGAGGTGTGTATCACTTTGTTTTGTTCTTCATTAAGTAATATCTTCTAAAAAATCAAATTAAAAGGCTAACTGAAGCTGAAATGATATTTAGGTATATGATTAAACTGGAAGAGGCAGTTCATTTGAATCTCATTTTCAATATGTGAAGTTCTCCCTTCCTAATAATGCTTACTTTTTATGCAATAGAAGAAAACAAGCCTGGGAATCCTACTGAGAATGTTATTAAAAATTGCAAAATTGGTATGCGATTTAATCTTTGAGAAAACGTTGGGGATAAACTGAGGAAAAGCTTTGGTCATAAAATAAATTGTTAGCAGCTGACATTACAATAGTCAACAAAATACTAAATATTGAGCATTTTTGTTTTCCTCAATAGTGACATCACAGTTTTTAAGCCAGTGTATCTGCAGGGTCACAGGATGCAAACAATTAAGACACCAATACACACATTGTGATATGTGATAAATCCAGTGGTGGCTCTGTTTCTAAGGCCCAGCACTACAAATAATTCACATCCTGTAATTGCCAAGCTGTTTTTGTTTGGGTCCTTCTGTAAATCCTTTAAACCTCAACTGCTTAGATTAATTGTAATTGTTTCTGGATAAGGGCATCTGCTAATTGTAAATGTCTAGTTAGGCCTGTTAACCAATGTTAGCACACAAGTAACAGATGTGCCTATACCATTTCTCCATAACCAGCAGTAAGTGCTACATTGTGTACTTTGAAGGGACAAATTAATCAATCAATTCTTAATCCTGCTCATGAAAATATTCCATGATCACCTGTAGTACTGTGAGACTGGCCACATAGCAACTTACAACCCTACTGTGTTGCATCTTCTTTAATTGTTCCAAAACAGCGTTACATATGAACTTGTGCTTAAAGCAGCACACTATACAGTGCATTTTAGTAGGAATTACATAAGCAAGTATCACTTCATAAAGAAGAGCACCATTTAATGGCAGCGGTCCAGTGAGAGGTTATGGTGAATGTGTATGGGACAATCTAAGTCAACATGAGCCAAAGCATAACACTTTAGTTAGCACTGTTAGCAGCTTTATGATGCCTTATGCTCAAGGGTACAAGATATACATTAATGAATTTGCTTTGGCCCACAGAGTCTGTGGGTGGAAAGAACAACACTTACTTTGGTGCAAAGTCTCCCAGGCATCTCCCGCTGGTTCGAGGTGGAAAAGCGTGAACTGGTAAAGGAATCGATCTTTCACAAATACCTTCTCATACCTACTCGCTCTGTTTAAAAAAAATAAATAAAAAAAAACGCCCATGTGCATGGCTCTGTGGATGAACCCGGTTTCTGAGTGGCTCTGATATGGTGCAGGTAGAGGTGAGCCCACTGGAGAATGCCATTGAGGTGATTGAGAACAAAACCCTGCAGCTGCGAACGCTGATCACTCAGTGTCAGTCACGCCAGATGCAGAACATCAACCCGCTCACTATGTGCCTAAATGGAGTCATCGATGCTGCAGTGAATGGAGGCCTTGCTCGCTATCAAGAGGTTTGCATAAAATCTAATCTCACTATCACACAATTCTCACCCTACATTATCTAACTGAATATATATGATATATGGTATTTTTTCTTATATGGCACAGTAGTCAGAAAGGTTTCTGACTTATATTGTGCTCATGGTGTGGATGATATGGATGATATGCCAGAATTATTATATTATGCAGCAGTTTTATGATACACAAAATGTATGGCAATGTTTAGCTGAGGTTTTTAAAAGCTGCTACAAAGAGAACCTATATTTCTGAACACAAAACAATTTGATATTTATTTCATATGCATTCCAAGTCGTTCCAAAGCGAAGGAACAAAGTGAGCAATTAACAGAAGTACTAGAGAGAAACATGCAGGTGTACTGTGGTAGTGGCAGTGTTTATTTCCTCAGTATGCACAAATTGCTCATTTTTGTATTAATGAATGAAATTAGGTCATGGTTTTAGAATTGAAAAATTCCTAGCTGACTTCTTCATAGGTGCATTTTACAAAGATAAGATAAGATAAGATTCAACTTTATTGTCATTCCATGTGGACAAGTACAATGCAATGAAATGTAGTTTAGCATCTAACCAGAAATGCAAAATGTATAATTATACAATATATACAGAGTAAGAGTTCTGGAACTATGGCAATATATTATATAGTCAGACTGGTTATACAGGTGAATATAAATAGTATAAACTTGATATACAGATTGAATAATTTACAGGTAAAGTTATAATGTTAGGGATGAATATGTATATTTCATATATGTGCAGAATATGAGAAACTATGATAAAATACAGTTTTGTGCAATGTATATATGGTACAGCAGAATAAGGAAGAGTAGTGCAATCACAAATCAGAATAAATGAGTGTGTGTGAATTGTTGAGAGTCCATAATAGAATATTGATATGTGTGTATAATAGTCAATAAGCTAAGTATAGATGAGTGTGTGTGTTAGCGGTGCTTCGGTTAATCTGAATGTTTATCAGATTTAACATGCATCCTGTTAAGGTTCCTACCTTCTCCCAGAGCGTTTGGCCGTCCTCGCCGGTCCACATTACAGAGCCATCAGTGAGGCGGCTTATATATCCATTATCCAGATCATGTCTTGATCCTGAATAGCTGCTTCATGTCCTATAAAGGGGTGGTGTTAGCACTGTTCGGTGCCAGGTCATCACAATTCTATCGGGGATCCATCTCTGTTCAGTTCGCGCGGATGACCACCGGCGCCCTCACACCCTACCGTGTGTCCGAGAGATAGTGGTAAAGTTCCGTGGGTAACCCCTGAGGTAAATTAGTTTGTTAGGGGCACTTTGAGGGTTTTCCCGTCCCGTACTCGTGCCCTCCAAGCCCGCTCCGAGCAAACGCTCTCCTGTCGTCGGCACCTACCTAGCCTCACTCCAGCTGGGTGTTCTTCCTGAATAGGACGCGCCCCGAACTGGCTTCTTCGCCAGTCTTTTGTGAATTATTCACATCCGCGCTACAAGCGCGCCTCGAACTTATATGCTCGCCTTTTGGTGCTTCGGCCACTTCCGCGACTTCTTCGGGATGCACGGCAATACTGTGGTGCCCCTTTATCCTTTAGGTTTTTTTAGTTTTAGGAGCCTTACGCTCCGCTCTTAATCCCCTTTTCAGTTGTTCTATATTATTTCCCCATTCTTATTATACGTCGTGAGATATGCTTATCTCGCAGACTTGGGTCCTAATAAAAAAACATATCTCGTAACACATGAGAGAACCTTCCTTCAGTTTCATTTCTCTGACTGACTTTTCAGAGATACAAATCCATCATACTAATGAGCGATTGGTGTGCATACATCGTACTCTTCCCTTTCCCTAGTGTAGAAACTGTGTTTTTCATTGTTCTCAATGGCGTTACATGAAAGTACTGATTCCTCAAAGCACATGCATTTTGCACCTCATTCCTCTAGTATGAAAGGGGTTCTTTTTGCACCACGACATCAGAGAACAGCATCTAAACTAATCAAAGTGCAAATTGCATTCATGTTTCCTCTAATGAATGATGATGCTTTGCCTTTGATGCATCTACACAAAGTCTATGTTCATCACGCAATGCAGTAGCAACTAGGATTTTAAACTCTGAGATTATTGCCAAACTCATTTAAGAATTTTGGGATTCAACTGATATAACTTTTTACAACCACATATCCGAAAATGTTGGGAGAGTATGTAAAATGCAATTTTAAAAAAATAACATAATAAAATGCAGTGTTCCTTACATTTACTCTTATTTCATTGCAGAAAGTATGAACCCAATAGGTTTCATATTTTTGTCTGTTCAGCTTTATTTATTGAAGCCTTTGTTAATTGTTTATTAACAAATAAAATTAAAGATGGTGGGTTCATACTGTCTGTATATAAAAGTCTAAGTACATGTAAGGAACTCGTTTATTGCGTTTATTATATTTGAATTTTCCATACCATCCCAACTATTTCTAATTTGAGGTCACTTTCTTTTTTTTTTAAATTTCTTTATGTTTTGCTTGCTAAACTTGCAGCTGTGAAGTGACTGCTAGTGAAACATTGACTTTTCCCATTTTAGTTTTGAAGAGTATGAGGGTTATGTGTGCATTATTCAAGTTTGGATGTTTAAGCAGCATAACTGAACAGAATACAAATAATTTATGTATAATTACAGTGGGTATTCAGACCCCTTTCAATTTTTCACTCTTTGTTTCATTGCAGCCATTTTGCTAAAATAAAAAAGTTCATTTTATTTCTCAATTTATTTAAAAACTGAAAACTGAAATATCACATGGTCATAAGTATTCAGACCCTTGTTGCTGTGACACTCTCCTTTTTGAGATGGTTCTACTCTTTTATTGCAGTACAGCTGTGTTTAATTGAACTGATTGGACTTGATTAGGAAAGGCACACACCTGTCTATATAAGACTTCACAGCTCACAGTGCATGTCAATGTAAATGAGAATCATGAGGTTGAAGGAACTTCCCAAGGAGCTCAGAAACAGAATTGTAGCAAGGCACAGATCTGGCCAAGGTTGAAAACAATTTCTGCAGCACTCAAGGCTGCTAAGAGCACAGTGACTTCCTTAATCCTTAAATGGAAGAAGTTTGGGATGACCAGAACTCTTCCTAGACCTGGCCGTCCAGCCAAACTGAGCAGTTGTGGAAGAAGAGCCTTGGTGAGAGCGGTAAAGAAGAACCCAAAGATCACCGTGGCTGAGCTCCAGAGATGCAGTAGGGAGAATAGAGTTCGACAAAGTCAACTCTCACTGCAGCCCTCCACCATTCGGGGCTTTATGGCAGAGTGGCCCGACAGAAGCCTCTCCATATGAAAACCCATACAGAGTTTGCCAAAAAACACATGAAAGACTAAGAGTGAAAGATGGTGGTGGCAGTATCATGCTATGGGGGTATTTTCAGCTGCAGGGACAGGACAACTGGTTTCAATTGAAGGAAAGATGAATGAGACCAAGTATAGACATATCCTGGAAGGAAATCTCTTCCAGAATGTTCAGGGCCTCCAACAAGACAATGACCCTAAGCACACAGCTAAAATAACAAAGGAGTGGCCTCAGAACAACTCTGTGACCATTCTTGGCTGACCCAGCCAGAGCTCTGACCTAAATACAATTGAGCATCTCTGGAGAGACCTGAAAATGTCTTTCTACCAACGTTCATCACCCAACCTGATGGAACTGAAGAGGATCTGCAAAGAAGAATAGCAGAGAATCCCCAAATCAAGGTGTGAAAAACTTGTTGCATCATTCCCAAGAAGACTCATGGCTGTATTAGCTCA
The DNA here is from genome assembly GCA_034779995.1 of Parotocinclus haroldoi. NCBI lineage: Eukaryota > Metazoa > Chordata > Actinopteri > Siluriformes > Loricariidae > Parotocinclus > Parotocinclus haroldoi. Next base: position 21,540 of record JAUZST010036810.1, on the reverse strand, counting down.
AAAACATACTTCTACTAAATACTGAGCAAAGGGTCTGAATACTTATGACCATGTGATATTTCAGTTTTTCTTTTTTAATAAATTTGCAAAAAAAATCTACAGACCTGTTTTTTCTATAAAGATGGTATGCTGAGTGTACATTAATGATAAATAAAATTAACTTTTTTGATTTTAGCAAATGCGTGCAATGAAACAAAGAGTGATAAATTTAAAGGAGTCTGAATACTTTCCGTACCTATATGTCTATATATTTATACACATACACAGAATGGAGTTCATACCAAAAAGCTCTTATTTTGGTCTAATCTGACCACATGACCTTCTCCCGTGCCTCCTATGGATCATCCAGATGGTCATTGGATAACCAACTGGCCTGGACATTTGCTGGCATAAGCAGGGACCTTGCGTGCTCTGCAGGATTTTAATCCACGACGGCATAGTGTGTTACTAACGGTCATCTTGACCAGGTCCTCTTGTGTAGTTATAGGCTAATTCCTGTCCTTTCTCAGAATCATCTTTTCAACAAGAGGTGAGATCTTATATGGAGACCCAGACCAAGGAAGGTTGACAGTCATCTTGTGTTTATTTTATTTTATAATAATTGGACCAAAAGTAGCTGCCCTCTTACCAAGGTGTTGCCTATTGTCCTGTAGCCCATCCCAGTCTTGTGCATGTCTACAATTTCAAGTTCAAGCAGGTGCAGTTAATGCAGGTAATAAGTTCAGAATAGGAGGCGTCTTAAAGATAAACTAACAAGTCTTCTTTAGATTCTGCCTCTAATAGTTAAAGTGTACTTACGATAATAATTACAGACCTAGTCATTATTTGTAGGTGGAATTGCTTGCAAAATCGGCAGTGTATAAAATACTTACTTTGCCCACTGTGTGTCTGTGTGTGTGTCTGTGTGTGTGTGTCTGTGTGTGTCTCTGTGTGTGTCTCTGTGTGTCTCTGTGTGTGCGCCTGTGTGCACACGTGTGTGTGCATTTGTTACACAGGCATTCTTTGTAAAGGACTACATTCTTAATCACCCAGAGGATGGAGATAAAATTGGGCGTCTGAGAGAGCTCATGTTTGAACAGGTTTGTATTGGTTTATTTTTTTTACTTACAATCCATAAACGTAATGAATGCAACTGACTGCAATAACTGCAATACTATTATTCTGTTGAAGCTTATAACACATATTATTGACTTATATTGAACATAGTGCTTTTTAAAGAAAAAAAGGATTTGTTTAGTTTTAACATGACCAGAAATGTGTGCATTGTAGCAATGGGCATTCTTTTTACGGTTAAATTTACACCTGCGCAGAACGCTACAGCGATAGTGGCACAAAGACAGCCAGGCATGAATACCACAGTGCTTTTACTAATTTAGAATTAAGTTCATGTGAATACAGCATGCAAGTTATATTTTAATTTTGAGTACTCAATTAAATATTCTCTCTTTATTTGTATAGTCCAGTATTAATGTGGGAGTATTCATCTGATTCACCATCCCATAAACATGGGGAAATCTCTAGTTATTAATAAAAACATCATGTTTTTGAGAGTAGAATGCATCCTGCTGAACATTTAAAAAGTGTCAGAAAGACGTTATCAGTTTTATACTTTGAATGTTGCACACTACTCCACACTTGGCATTACACAAATACAGTATAATACCTGCGATTTTTTGTTTTGCATTACTTCTACAGCCGGGTGCTCACCATTGTCTCCTCTCTATTATTTCTGCTACATGAGAGAAGCTTGACAGCTTAACACTGACTGTACTAATGTATAAACACTGCATGGAGTCTCAAGTGGTCACCTATTAAATACTTATTAAGGCCGTTCAGCTATGCCTCTATTACACATAATGCACTGCAGAAATACAAACATTGAGTTAAAACAGTCATGCGTCATCGAACTTTGCCAAAGTTTATTTTCAAATACTGTAGGTAAATGAATTACGCAAGGGATTTATTGTGCTCTAATTTGATTGGTATAATTTATTCTTTAATCTCTATGTTTCTGTCTCAGGCACACATATTAGAGATTGGCTTGTCAGTCCATGAAAAGTTTGTCCCGCAGGACATGCGGCCTCTGCATAAGAAACTGGTTGATCAGTTTCACCTCATGAAGTCTAGCCTAGGTATTCAGGTAAATCTCAAAACTAGTGTTTCCTTTTCAGAAACTACTGCGGAAGATTTTCTCTCTTTAGCATTCTTTAGCATTCTTTTCAATTGTAGTACTATCATTCCACTCTGACAGGAGTTTCCAGCATATGTACGAGCCAGTCCAGTCCACTTTCCTAATGGAAGCCCAAGGGTGGGTCGAAACTCTATGCCCAACATTCTGATTCCAGATAGTGGGCGTGTGGTGTCCCGCCGCAGGTGAGAGACTTAACCATCTTTTTAGAATGGTATACTGTTGCCTGTGCTGGGACCTGAACTGTATATAGAAGTTGTGTGTAGTTCTATATTTAATATTTGATATATAATTCTGACATCAAAATCTCCCTAACTAGGATCAATGCCTGCTCAGGGTATCTCAAAGTTTATGATACTGGATTCTTGAGTATATGATAGAAGCAGAACTATAAAGTTTGGATATATATATATATATATATTTCATGCCCTGGTCCTTTTGACAGCTGCCACAAGGAAAACAAGACAGCTTCTTTACATCCTCAGACATCTGACAAATTTCCATATTTTCTCTGCTATTCTTACATCGTATTACATGGCCACTATAGCGTATAATCTCTCATCATTTCCTGGTATGGTAACTATAATCAGTGATGACTGTAAACCCATACCTAGGGTGGTGTGTTCTGCTGAATCAATCACCAGTTTACAAACCTTACACCCAAACCTTTCTAATGGTTGCCATCTGGGATGCATCCCTGAAACCACTTAGGTAGGCTATGGAGAAGCTTCCTCCCCCAGGCAGTCAAAACACTGAACTCCAAAACATAATCGTAGTTAGAACATTCCTTGCCTATGCTCATTTTCATATGGTTACACACATTTACAAATACACAGGACATGTTGAGAAATGCAACATATCTACATACAAGTACATTATTTTGTGCCAATAGGTTAGTTTCTGAGTGTTCTGTTTTCTTTCTTATCTTTATGTTTGCCTTATGTTGTTTGTGTAGTACCTCCTCTAACCATGTACCCCAGTAACTATATTGTCTGTTCTGTCATTGTATTGATGGCACTGTCTTCTAGCCACATTATATATCACTACACCTTCATAGCTATAGTTACAAATTAGCTTGTGACAAATAAAATCTTGTATTGGCTGTATTCTTTCCATCAGCATTTCTATGAGAAAACAGCAAAAGCTACCATGATTGTGATGATTAAGCAATGAGTATGTTATTTGTTTTAACCATTTGAGTGTGTAGCTACCTTATTTTACTATAGCTCCCACTTGAGTAAGATTGTTGCAAAAATGCCAAAAAAAAGAAAAAAAACTCTTAGATTCCATCCATCCCCCACCACTACTATCATGCAAAAATGCCTAGCTGTTTTATAAATGACAATTTACATTATCAGGAATATGTCAGTTTGTTAGTTACAGTTTGTGCGTGGTAGAAATGTCTTACAATATTTGGACAATGTCTAAATGTGTATGTGGTAGTTGCCATGGCAACTAGAACACACCAAAGTAGTTAAACTTAAAAACAAAAAGAACTGAACAGTTTCATGATGGGCACCAGAACCCTGTAGATATAAATTACTGACTAGAAGGCTGATGGTTTAAGTCTATGTTTATTATGCATTTGCAAACAGCAATTAGTTTACAAGCTGTCTAATTTACTATTATTTTTGTGAAATCATTTTATATTCACACTGCCTGCACACTGATTTTATATCCCTATTCATTCACACTCTTTGAGCTGTGAACCTGACAGTTTTAGCGCTGGCTCTAGTGCTGGCAGATGCCGTGCTGTAATTTTGCACTGCACCTGGAAAATATTTTACTGCTGTAAAAACAACGCGCTTACACCCTATATCTGTGAGTGTTAGTTCTGAATTTATGCTCGTGTGTGTACAGTCCGCTCAGCTATCCGGCTGTGAACCGGTACTCTTCATCCTCGCTGTCATCGCAGGCCTCCAATGAAGTGAGCAATATCACTGGGCAGTCAGAGAGCTCAGACGAAGTCTTCAACATGCAGGTAGGTACACGGGTCTGGCAGACACCTTTAAACGAACAGTTTAACAAATGCACTTGTTCAGTCAAGCTGAGGAAGCTATCACCCTTTAAATTAGCCTGCCACCTCAACTTTAAGTACACCTTCTCTTACATCTTTTTTTAGAATATCTTTCCTTTCCTTCTCTCAGTCAGTTTCTCTTCCATCTTTTCCCCTAATCACACTCCCTATATATTTCTTTTGGTCTTTCATGTCTCACTTGTCATCACACTGTTTTCATCACTTTCTGCTTTTCTCTTTATTTCCCACACCTGCTTAATCTTGTCTTTTCTCACAAGTTATTCCTTTGACAATAAAATTCTCAGGTATGAGCTGGAACTTAAACTGGATTAGAATGATAATGAAGCCCAAACTTTTGAAGCAAATCTTATTTGCTGAAATCTGTGTTGTCTTCTTTTCTCCATATTCTAAGCCAAGCCCATCTACCTCGAGCCTCAGCTCCAATCACTCAGCCTCCCCCAACGTGACCAGCTCAGCCCCCTCCAGTGCTAGAGGTGAGGACACACATTCCACTTTCCCACAGACCCCAGAGTGTGCTTCATCATGATTATAGGCTTTGTGGAACACAGCTCTAGCTTGATTGATTATTCTGGTCACCACTCACTTCCTTTTAAATACACACACAAACTGATTTTCTGGTTTCTGATTGTATACTTAAACTCAATTTCACTTTATTATATAGGATGAACCTATATTCAAGTCGTCTTATACCTGCTTTATTATAATTTTGGCAACTGTATCCCATCTGTTATACACAGGTTTGTAGTCCTCTATATTCAGTCCATGTATGAAAAGGGACCACTATGGTTCTGCTTGGGTATTGGGTCTGTGACAGCACAACGTGTTTAATAAGCATTTTACTAAGGAGCACTGGTGCTGGTTTGAAATGAACAGGAGCGTACATCGACATACACTAACATACAGTGGTACTTTCTTTTTGTTCTTTATTCCTTGCCATGTCTTTATTAAAGCTTGGTTTACTGATGCATGGGACTATAAAAAATATTGCTGCTACTTGCTGAATATGCTGTATATAAAATATGTAAATTTAGCCTAATGTGCATGCAACACATATAATAAACACACAATAAACACAACTTTAATGTGTAACATTGTTGTATTGACAACACAGTTTTGATACATTATTTAAAAGAAATGGATTTATGGATTAACCATTATGAATTAATTTTGATCAACATGGAGCATGGAACTCGTGATCTTGAAACTTGACCAGCAAACCAGTGTAATAGTGTAGTGTAATAATAAATAATGATAATATTATAATAAGAAAAATGTATTATTTTATAAATTAGATATAAAATATGATATGATTTCTGTATTTACTCTATTCTGTATCTGATTTATCTATGATAAAAACTGCGTGTGTGTGTGTGTGTGTGTGTGTGTGTGTGTGTGTGTGTGTGTGTGTGTGCGTGTGTGTGTGTGTGTGTGTGCAAAACGATCTCTTAAGTGTAATTTCATTTACACAAATTCAGATTAAGGTCTTGGATCCAATGGGATAATTAAAAAATATACATATGCATAGAGAAATGTATGCCAGCAGCCATTCCTACTCCCACTCCCCTACATTAACTATTTTAATAAAGCCATTACAAGGAGCATATTTCTCTGGTTGATTCTGGTCATCATACTGTTTTTTTTTCTTTTTCATTTTATAAAGCAAATCAACAGGTAATTTTATATTGCATGTTTTTTTTTACACATTTATACATATTCTTGTGATTTGCTGAACAAAATATGGATTTCTGCAGATCATGTAAATACACTAATATTTCTGTATAACTCTTCACACGAAATATACTTTAAACTTAAATTTTAGACTTAAGTCTTTGCAACCTCCTTACCACAGCTTCTTTTACTCAAGTGCAGGTGGCCTGTAATGTGAAGGGAACCAATTACAGGCACCACTGTTTAGTAGGGCAGCCGATAGCTATAATGGTACAGTGAAGTGGCACCATTCCCCGGTGTTGGAAGAGTGAGAGCACAAGCTGTTCTGTCCGTCTGGAAATCCGTCTCGCCGCCAAATAGCCGTCTGTCACCATCAGACTCCAATTCTCACCTCAGCAGGAGGGTTATGTGTGGAGAGGAATATTGCTTCTGCTCCAGCTGCTTAGTATATGTTGAAAAAGGACCGAAAGAATGAGTTATGTTGTGCTGCTAGGCTCACATTTGCTGCATTATTGTTTTCAGGTTCACCACAATTGTCTGAAAAACACAGGCATGCCCGTGAGAACATTTGCCTTTCTCCAAGAGACAGACCAAGCAGTGATATATTTCCCACCCAACTTACCTCCACACAGGTAAATATACTGTTTATTTTTATCTATGTTTACATGTCACAAAAATCCACTGACAGTAATCATACTGCATCTGTCAAATTCTGACAATTATGAAAACTGTAATGAGCCACACTATAGGATAACAAACAACCCCAGTCCAATGACACAAAGGAGGCATTAGCTTAAACATATATTTTTAAATGTCCAATTAAAAAGCCCAAATAAACGACTCTAAACCAGTTCCACATAACCAAAGATACTCTATTCCTCTAAGCTCCATGCTTATCACTTATCATACCATGTTCATCACTGACTGCACCCTAATCAGCAATTAAAAAGTCTAAATGTCAATGCAGAGAATTAATTATTAATGACATGTTGCAATTTTTACAATTTAAACTTGTTAACAATCCAAGTTTAAATGTAGCAGCCAATGTAATTTGGTGCTCATTTAAGGATGTAGTCAACAACGTCCTTAAATGAATTTCATGCCACTTTAGCTAGCCCTCTAACAGATCTGATTTGTGAACCAACAAATATGCATCACTAACTGGAAACATTTGTCTCAAACATTACCATCTTTATTGCTTTCACAAGATTTGTATCAATCCGAGTTTTTAAGAGAAGGCAGAAATTTCTTGAATCAACACTGGGTTAATGCATCCTATATTTATTCACTGGAAAAAAAATATTTAGCAAGATTATCATTTAATCATTATCATTTAATATCATTAGCATTTGTTTTATTAATGAACAATATGAAATAAACAGTAAAGAAAATTAAGGCAGGTCTCTTGAAATGAAGCAACACCCATGTCCTGATAACCAAAAATGGGCAAAACCAGGTGAGGAGTAAAATCTTCCTCCTCTAATCATCATCCTCTATGCCATTAGGGCATTCCGTGTAAAATGGGTACAGCAAACCAATTTACCACTCAGTCTCAAACATATCTACATTGCTCACAAAAATTAGGGGATATAATCAAAGTGAATACAAAGATATTAAAAAAACAAAACCATCAGGAAAGCGCATAAAAAGGTTATTCAAGTTATTACCCAAATGAGATGCAAACGTAAGTAGCAAGTGACATGGGAATGAACAGAAGAATGTAAAACTGGACGAGAGTACCACACATTGGCTGTTCAGTGTATGGTTACCCAAGACAGCCAAAACACACTGACAGCTATTATACATTGTCCAGCAGTTCTTGTGGGATCTTCTGCCACTCTTGCTCCAGGGCAACTTCCAGCTGAAGAAGTATTGTGGGAGGCATTGGGTGGTTTGCCAGACTTCTGTCCAGTACATCCCAAGCATTTTCAATGGGATTCAGGTCTGGTGAATGTGAAGGCCAGTCAATGTGTTTGATTCCTGCCCCCTGAAACATGTTGTTGATGAGATGTGCACAACATTATTGTTGTTATCAACTGATCTAGCATAGGGTACCACTGTAGGGTGCAGGACCTCATCTCAGTATTTGACAGAAGTTAGCAATCCATGTGAACACCAATGCTAATGCCAGACCAAATCATAATTCCACCATCACTGAAGGAGCCCCTTTCTCCCATAAAATATGGATTCAGGCTGTAAACTGAACCTTGACTCATCAGAGAAGAGAGCAGTGAACAACTCGTCATGGTTCCAATGACAATGCCCACTTTCTAAGGGTATTACAATGTTCAACAAATAATGGAATACATTCCATGGTTTGCTAGGCATGCAATTTGACATGAAGGAGCCAATTTTGTATTGTCTAGATACATGTTTTTGTATGTGGCAGCAAGAAACTGTTCCGGCATTGCTGCATCTGCTCATTCTTGCCAATAAGGTTAAGTAGTGGTCATCTCTTGCTGTTGTGATAGATGGATGACCCTGGCATAGTCTTCTTTGTACTGTTTAAATCTCTTGAAAGTGATTTGACAATCTGCTAATCACGCTTTTGGATGTTACAAGTGCAGTTGCCACTGTTGTCTGTGATTGACCAGATTAAAGATGTCCTAATGCTCTCCAAACTTTGCTTTCAAGCAAATCGTGTATGAGAGACATTGCAAGGGCTTAAAATGGAAGGATGTGCACTTTCAAGGGAATGTTTAGATACTCCAGCAGTTTCAGCCTTTTATATAGTGCATTTTCACCAATCAGAAACTTTCTTTGAAGTGTTGTTTTCTCTTCTGATGTTCTTGTTTAATCAAAATTGCTTCCTTAAATGCTTCTTTTAAGAATCATATTTATCATAATCATATCTCTTCATTTCTAGTAGTTTTTCTATGTCCAGAATGAATTTAGAATGTACTACAAAATACATCTGAATGTAGAACTACAGAATGTATATCTGTAGTTATCAGAGAATGTGGAAGTTCTAAACAATGAAAGGGCTATGGACATAGTGAAAAGGATTAATCACACTTACAGTGTTAATGACATTATCATTGATCATATATAATGACTTTCTTCTCTAGCAATCATATAAGTTCAATTAAACTGCTAAAGTTAACACTACCTTGTGTAACGTTAACAGTATCCTTCGCTCTGTGGACTGGATGCTTTCTCCTGAGATGTTGAAACATTTAACAAACGTTGTGATATTGTTGTAGACTAGTTTAGTTTTATAATAGCCACATATGTTTTGTTATTTTCAGCTTGAAATTACTGCAAACTTTGAACAAGTTCTGTCAAATGTAAATATGTCATCAACAATTAGATGAAAATACTGCATGTGTAAGTGTACTTTTTTTCAGAGACCCATCCCACATCTGTCAGGTGATCCCTCTCTGGCTCCCAGTGATCCAAACATTTCCAATTCTGACAAAGGTAGGCTGCATTGATATGTACAAATCTGCATGCTACTGCTGCCTACACACTCTCACATGCAATGGGCTGCCATGTCATTTAAAACCTTGTTTTATGAGCAATACATGATGTTGTACTAGGTAGTAGCTGACATTTAGACTGCATACTGCATTTTTTCTGTTGTAAATGTCTCGGAATTTAATCTTTTTTTTAATACCTTCTAAACCATCTGTCTTAATGATTTTTTTTTCTAAATTTAATAATGCTACTTAAAACTAAACTTGAATGGTAAAGAATGTCTAGAAAGCAAGTTCCACGTTAACGTTGCTAATATATGTGTTGTCTGCCAAGCGTTGGACTCTGTGTAATGGGAATAAAACCCAGATGCCTCATGCTTCATATATACAGTCATGGCTGAAATTGTTGGCACCCCTGAAATTAAATATATATATATTTATAAAAAAAAATATTTATCCCAGAAATGTATTGTAATTACATAGATTTTGTTATACACGTTTATTTCCTTTGTGTCTAATGGAACAACACATAAACAGGGGAAAGCCAAAAGTGATCTAATTTCATGTAGAGCACCAAAAATGGGCTGGTCAAAATTGTTGGCACCCTCAACTTCATATTTTGAAACACCCTTTTGAAACAATAACTGAAATCATTCCCTTCCTATAATTATCAAAAACTTCTTGCACCTCTCACCTGGAGTTTTGGACCAGTCTCCTTCTGATCTTTGAAGGGTGCCTTCTACCATCAGCAATTTTAAGATCTCTTCACAGGTGTTCAATTTGATTTAGATCCGGACTGATTGTTAGCAACTTCAGAACTCTCCAGTTCTTTGTTTTCATCCATTTCTGGGTGCTTTTTGAAATATGTTTGGGGTCATCTTGCTCTATCTTGGTCTTATGTAACATATGTAATTGCAATAAATTTATATTAATATAATATATAAATTTCAATTTATATAAATGCTTAATTTTCTGGAAAATGTTTGGGAGTGCCAACAATTTTGGCCATGAGAACAGCCACTCGTAGGCTGGCTGGTTGTGTAATACATTTATTAAAGTGGGACCTACTATATAGACACCCTGTATTATGAATCTCAAAGGCATTTTACCTTTTAGCTTTGTATTTTATTGAAGTGCATATTTAAGTTAAATATTTATTTACAAATTCATGTACACGCTTAAATGGTAAAAATATGAAGTGCAGTTCTGCTTGAACATGTACTAAGGCGATTATGTGAATCTAGTTAAGAAACTCCCTTGTTTATTAAAAATCCCCGTATTTGATTGCTGTTTTAAACTGCCTGTGGTGGTTAGAAGGTATTAACAAACTGAAGCTTAAAATGCAACAAAGTAGAGAAAGATCTCCTATGACAGTTATGTGTGCAACAAGCCAGCATGCTAAAATACTTCCTTTACATATTTACTATGTTTTAAGACAGCCTCTGGCTGTTTTTTAGTCATTATTCCACAAAATTATTAATATTACAGTGCTGTTATATGTTAAAATGTCATGCTGCTAAGTTTATTGACTACATATTTTTATCTGAAAGTGGTCAAGCCTGCCCAGAGCAGCTGGAGTCTTGACACGCCACTTTCTGACACTGTTGGAAAGATGGTGTGCCCTCCTGTCCCTCCTAGACCTCCGTACTCAGGTAACAAAACATCCTTGTATTCCTGACATCAAACTAATACTTTTTGTACGTTTTCAACTGTAACAAGCTGTCTAATGTCAGGTCATCATTCATATCCTATTTATACAGAAATGTAAAAGGATATTTTCAAGGGTCTCTCACTTTCGTGTTTGAAGACTCTCGGCTAAATTTTAGTGGATCAGTCTTTTGGAATCTGACTGTGAACATAACCTGCCTGTATTAAAGGGTAGCGGATCCACTTTAAGGGGATTCAGCCTGCTCTCACTCATGTTATAATCCAGGGCATAGAAATGAGCCTTCTTATAGTATTTCTCTCTCTAATCTGCATGACACCCCTGGGCTTCATTAAATCCTCACACTTAAAGCAAAAGCTGAACTGTCTGCTTTTTGATTTTCTTCCCTCTCCTGCCTTACCCTCTGTCTGTTGCATCAAATATCTCCTCACCGTATGTTAACTGGTCCCATCAGTGGACATTTTTAGTCTTATTTCAAACTGAATTGTATTGTTCTTTAAAAAAAAGACATTTCAACTAATAAATTTTGAGAGTTGCAATAAGCTGCAATACGCAAGCCATAATAAGACAACAGTGTGGATAAATATACAGGGTGAGTCATAAGTCACGGGACACACTATGTTGCATCGTGGACTTTTCACAAAGGTTACCAAAACCTTTAAGGTTTCTTCGTCAGTAGCAGTCTTCGGACGACCACTACATGGCTTGTTGTGTACAGTCCCAGTTTCTCTGAACTTGGCTAGTCAGTGCTGTGTGAAATGAGTGGTCTTTTTGGGTGTCAGTTGTTATAGTTTTCGGCTATGTTACGGCACCTGTAGACATCCAAGTCGTCAGTTTTATTATTCAGTTGCTGTTGGTTAACCACAACATGAATTGTGAAATGACTGCATTGATAACCTTTGAACCACACGAGATATTTCAAATCTGATTGTGGCAGTCAACTGATGCTGCTTGATATGAACAAGTCGACCTGCAGCCTGTCAGTCACCTTGTGGAGTGTTCATGAACCTTCTGGTACATTATAACTTCTGGAACATTCCAGAACATTCTAAATCCGTCAAGAACATTCTTGAATCCTCTTGAACACATAAATCGTTTTAGTATTTTCGTAAAGTGTTCTTTACGAAGACTTTCTTTTAAAGACTTCTATGATACCTCTTCAGTCGCATGCAAAAGTTTGGTGTGTGGCTGGGAGATTTGGCTCAAATGGCGAGTCCCAAGTCAAACCTGTAAATATTGGCGAACCTTAGAAAGTGCAGCAGGTCTGCTTGCGCTTGGAGAGAGCTGGCCAGTCAACTACTGCTCACACCTTGGCTGGTTTTGGCCAGATCTTAAAGCTCAGGAAATTACTTTGGTCTTGTAGGACTCACTTTTCTCACTGCAGAAAGAGACTGTTTTCGAGGAGGTGTGAGAGCACCTGTTACACGTGAACGGCACGTTCAGGACTTGACCTAGAAAAAATGAGAATATAATCTAGGTAGACAAAAACAAACTTGTTCAGGAAACTGTCCCAAAGCACATCTCTCATCAGGGCCTGGAATACGGTGGGCTTGTTGGTAAGTCCAAACGGCATGACCAACTCCTCAACTCCCATGGGCATATTAACAGTCTTCTTCAACTCATTTCCCTCCGGTGAAAATGCGCACCAGGAGATAAGCACTGTGTAGGTCAAGCTTTGATTAAATGAAACCCTAAAAAGCTCAAACGCTAAGTGCAGCAATGGTAAGGGATATTCTTAAAAGTTATCTGGTTTACACCTTGGTAGTCCACACATGGCTTAAGAGATTGATCCTTCTTTACAACAAAGAAAAGCTCCCAGCTCCTACAGGGGAGGAAGAAGGGTGGATGATACCAGCCCAGAGGGACTCACTGGGGTAGTCGTTCAAGGCCTCCTGTTCTGAGCTTGGAAGACTGAAAAGACAACTGCTGAGGAGAGGCGTACCTGGGAGCAGGTTGTTGGTGCAGTTGTAGGAGCGACAGGGCTCTGGTCTTGTTGAATGCCTCCTGCAGGTTGATGTATTCCCTGGGAACTTTTAAAAGATCCATAGTACTAGCATAGTACTAACTCCACCTTGTTAGTGGGGATGATGGCAGTTCACAGGCTGTGAGCGTGGCAGGTCTCACTCTACTTGAGCACCTGTTCAGTGGGAGTTTGTGGTAAATGAATGAAAGCAAAAGTTATAGCCTTTGTATGAAGACCTGAGAGAGTTATTGTTGACAGGGGCTGTCTTTCGGGAAACCCTGGTGAAAATCTATCAACAGAGTATGTCCATATAGGTTATGCTAACGGGGATAACGGGTAGAGAATCTCTCGGGTGGTATTGCTAGCCTGAATAGCCCCTGGAAATCCAGAGCGATAACTGGTGAGTAAGTTCAGTCAGTTGCACAGCCAGCACCCAGTTTTGGCCCAATAACTCCTTGGGCTGAAGCTAGATTAAGATGTCGGAACGGGGACAGACTACTGATCGCACCGGACGAGCATTCCAGAAAGCAACCAAACATAAATGTGACCTGTGGAGAGTGAGTACAAAAAGAGGATTAATAGAGTGGGAAAATAGCAACAGAAGCTAGGCTAACATCCTGCAATATAACAGAAGGTAACAAAGCCTCTATCAGCCATGCTCTAAACAACTCCTCAAATAGAGCATGCTGATTGCTTCTGATGGTCCTCAGGTGTCGTCATCAGCCACCACGATCCATTGGAAGCTAAACAGGGAGGTTTGTCTTCTGCAATACCTCACTACTGCATAAAGCCGCCCTGAGATCTGCCACCGGAAATAGCACAGACACTACTAGTGCACAAAAAGAAATTAAAGTATTAATACTTGAATACGGCTCTTCACAGGGCACATCTCTATCAGTATTTGAATTTTTGCTTAGGGGTCTGTTGTGACAAAGAGTTACCGTATTGAATCCTACTATCCAAATATCCAAGACAGTTATTTTAAATGATGTAACAGCTCCATTTATTAGATATCACTGTTTCTTTTCAGAAAGATTATTTGGTTTATTGTTATTTGATGGCAGACTGGGCACTGAAGAGCAGCTGAAGATGGTGCAAAAAAATTTTCCACAGTCAACCAATTTGTCTTGACCATCAAACTAATCCCTCTACAACAAGAGCCTTGTATCTTGTGTTACACTGAGAACAGCTGTCATTTTTGATGTTCTTCATATAAATGGAAATGAGAAAGCTGAATGCTTCCAGGAAAAACGATCCCACTGAATGGAGTGATGACCCTTTATATCAGGATCTTAAGAGGGCAGCATTGACAGTGACGGTCATCAATGACTCTGCTGAGAGGTCAATTGTGTTAATGTAGAAATATGCAACCCAATTCTGTCACAGAATGAGGAGCAAAGGAAATATGCCATTCCATATGCCTTGTCCAACAATATAGGAAGACATGCAGTATTTTCACTGCTGCAGAGTGACACAATGGACAATAACTGATTGATTTATATTGTAGAGTTCTAACCATTGTTTGTGTGAACATTATTGAGAATTTTAAGATAACTGGATATTTTAAGATAATGTGATTTTTTTACAACACTGCATGTAATTAAACTTCTACATTTGTGTGTTTATTACATAATACAAAGGCTGCAGGTTTGTTAAATGCTATTAAAGATGACAGCTGTGGACCCTAATGAAACATTTTTTTTCTGAAAGCGTACAGCTGGCAGATAGATAAGGCACTTAGAAAGAACCTGCCAACATGTACCAATATGATTTCTGGCTTTAAAACTAGATATGGCCATGTGGCTACTGTTGGTTGCAATTGACTTTCTTAAATACTGATGTCAAGTAGTCAAAAATGTGTAAGTCCCAGTGAGCATTATGTGTGTCTTTGAACAGGGTCTCCTGCTAAAACCATGACATCACAGTCACCAGTATCCCAGTCACCACAAAAGGTAGGAGCCATTTTCACTGCTTTTTTTTCAATTGTATCCATATCTGTGTTGGGCTAAATTATGCCGGATTACATTTACATGTTACAAGTTAATGATCTCAATTGCATACTTAAACTTCCCATGTCTCTCTAACTGCCAGTGGTTGTAATTTGCTCAGATTTCTTTGCTGATCGTTATGCTGTAATTGGTTTGAACATAGTAGGGTTGCTTGAACAAAATCATGACTGGGTCACATCAGTATGTATGGTAAGCCTGCTGGCCCACTGGCACAATTGTGTAGCATTCACTTTAGCATTCACTTGATTACTTCATTCAGCTAATTCATTCATTAGTTCGTTCACAATCTTATCCGCTTAATCATGGACAGGGTTGCCAGAGAATCAGTGCATCACCGGCATCATAGGCACAAAGCAGGAACAACCCTGGACAGGGCTCCAATCTATTGTAGGGCACATACACTCACACACTCATGCACTAAAGGCAATTTAGACAACAATTAACCTAACAAGCATGTATTTGAACTGTGGGAGGAAAGTGGAGTACCTGGAGTAAACCTTCATAGACCTGGGGAGGCAAACTCCTCACAGAAAGGACCCAGACCATCTCACCTGGGAACTGAGCCCAGGACCTTCTTGCTGTGAGGTGACAGTGCTACACGCTGAGCCACCGTGCCGCCCACATCATTCAACTGTGCATTAAAAATATATTTACTATCCAAGGCAATTACAAGTTGGTGATTTAGTCACCATGTAAAATATTCATGTAGCGAGATCCCCTTTTGTGCATATCATGCCTTCTGTTTTTCACACACTGTCAATTACAAAAATTACTACAGGGAAGGCAAATGTCTGAAATGCATCAGGTCTGACTATTAGCATCTTCATTACAGTCATTTTGCCATTTAGGAGATCATAGAGAGATTGGTGGCCTTGTGTGTAATGGAGCATATACTTGTCAGAGGTGCAAGCCAGTCGAGTCCTCTGCTCTTCCAACTAATCATTTTCATGCTTCTGATGTTTGAACTCATTTGATCCCATGCCAGTAATTGTGCTGTATTCTGTTTTGTCATGTTCTAATCTAGCAGGTCATATCAATTCCACACCAGCCCTTCTGCAAAACATATTCTCAATAACCACCCATTTATTTTCCATTACCTAGAAAATTGTGCAGAGAAGCTCACAAGTGGGCGATAATTCAAATGAGCTGGTGGAATTAAGTAGGCTGGCACAAGTTGTTTGTCATACAGTATACTCTAACAGTCATGTAATGCGTATACACTAAGTATTAGTTTATGTATATTGATTATTGTGTGTTTTATATGGTCTCTAAGTCCATGTCTAGGCCAAGAGGCTGTGTTCTAATGTTGTAATGGTACTGGGGCACTGAGCTGTCAGTTCCTAGGTTGTGGTCTGTGAAAGGCTTCCTGGACAATTAGTTGATCAGGTGTCATTTCTTCCATAATATTAGTTACATTTTGCTCTTATTGTCTTTACCAGTCCTGTCACGGAAGGATACCAAAAGAGCACAAAATATGTAGTAGGAATTTTCTCAGAAGAATAGTGAAAGTTTGAACCATTTTCTGGAATGGCTCTTGGAAGTTGTTACATGGCAGAATTGGCATGCTTTATTACAAATTTTTAAAAAAAACTACCTACCTTTCCAACACAAATCACTCTCAAGTCCAATTTATAGCATGTTATAATGTATGCTTTTAATGAAATTATTAGAATTCTGGCCTTAAAAATGTAGCCAAAAAGTGTTCGAATCTTATAGTCTTTCCACATTGACTAAACATGGAAAACAATTATATATTTTTAGAAATCTACTTGATGCCATCTAGCAAGAGTTATGTGTCACTAACAGCATCCTTGTAGACAATGTGGTCATTTGGCTGCTTTAGCGGTGCTGTAAGTACAACCCCAATGCCACTGAAGTTGGGACATATAAAACTCTAAATAAAAACAGAATATGATGATTTGTAAATCCTTTTCAACCAATAGTCACATATATTCACATATAACACATAGAATGTGGCCTGGCATTGTCTTGCTGAGATAAACAAGGATGTCTCTGAAAAAGATATTGCTTGGATGGCAGCATATGTTGCTCAAAAGCCTGTATGTATCTTTCAGTATTAATGGTGCCTTCACAGATGTGCAAGTTACCCATGCCATGGGCGCTAACACACCCCCATACCATCAGAGATGCTGGCTTTTGTGCTGATACCAATCTGGAAAGTCGTTTCCTTCTTTGAGCCGGAGGACATGATGTACATGATTTCCAAAAAAAATATGTGGACTCAGACCAGAGAAGCCGGTGGCATTTTCTGAGTGTAGTTCATATTTGGCTTTTACTTTGCATGGTAGAGGTTTACCTTGCACTTGTAGATGGAAATAGCCATTACAGAATGATGTCAGTTTTTAATGCAGTGCTGCCTGAGGGATTGAAAGGTCACGGGTATTGGTTTTCGGACTTGCCGCTTACATGCAGAGATTTTAATCTTTTATAGATATTATGGACAGTAGATCATGAAATCTCTAAATACCTTGCAATTGTACAATGAGAAACATTGTTCTTAAACTGTTCTTTTCCCTCATGCAGTTGTTCACAGTGGTAAACCTCACCTCATCCTTGCTTGTGAGCGACTGATCCTTCTAGGGATGCTCCTTTTATACACAGTCATAACACTCACCTGTGGAATGTTCCACAATGTTCCAAAATGTTTTTTTGAGAATTGCTCAACTTCTCCAGTCTTTTGTTGCCCCTGAGCCAACTCTTTTAGAATGTGTTGCCGGCGTCAAATTCCAAATGAGTGAATATTTGCAAAAAACAATAAAGTTTATCCTTTTGAACATATATTGTCTTCATTTTACACAACGTCCCAACTTCATTGAAATTGGGGTTGTATGTAAATACACCAAATGAAGCATAAATCTCACATGTCACATTTTAAAATAGCATCACCATTTTCAAATACTTCAAATACTTGAATACTTTCATACTTTCACAGCCCCAACACTGCTGCATAAGGGCTTTTGCGAAGTAATATAAAGATTCTATACTGTACTATAACATCTATTTAGATTAATTACATTTACCTGATGTATACAGTCTCAGCAGTTGATTGTGTGTGTGCATATGTGTCTGTCTGTTTGCAGAACTCCATGCCTCCCTTCACCCCTTCGCCTACGGAGTGTCATCATGCGGGTCTCATACCCAACTCACCTGTGCTGTCTGGCAGTTACAGCAGTGGTATCTCTTCTCTCAGCCGCTGCAGCGTTTCTGAAGCCTCGTGTACTGAGGCCACACTTCCCACCGACCACACCTTCCCCACCTCTGTCTCCAGTGGTTCCGATGAGCTCAGTCACAGAGAGACCCCTCCTCCTTACAGCACCCACTCTCGCCGACCGGTGCCTCTTCCGCACAGCCATTGCAAAGTTGTGAGTGCTGACGCACCACCCATTCCACCAAAACCGCACCAGAAACGCAGTGTTAAGCAGCCAGCTGATCAGTTGCCCAGACCATGCCCCCTTCCGAGAAAAGTCTCTCAGCTCTAGTGCTGCTGGAGGAACGTAACAATTGCACTTTTTCTCTTCTTTTGGTTAAAAAAAACTAAAATTCCAGTCGAAATTAAAGACAAATATGACTTTCAGGTATTTTTAATACAGGTTTTACAGGGGTATAAATGTCAAAATAACTCTGAGTACAAAGTTGTTGTCTTGCTGGTATATTAAACAAAGTGTACATATTTGATAATATTGATATGAGACATATCAATATAGGGTTGCCTTAAGTATTGAAAACATTATTTTTTTTTACAAATGGATAATGCATGTTTTTAAGTACATTGTACTTTGGGTGCTAGCTGCCTCCATCATCTCTCCATGCAGGAGACGCACACCTCCACACACTCCTACTACAGACCATTCCCAGGGATGGAATCATAAAGAAGGTTGATTTTTGGAGGCTAGTTTACTAAACTGTCACCCATGTGTAGGGGCATTTTGCTGCAGTTATGCATTATTCTTCAACAGATTATATTACTGATTTGCTAAGCACAAAAGAGTGTGAAAATAAAACAGGAATGAGGTCCATCCTTTCCACCCAAATATGGCCACTCATGCTCTTCAGACTCCAATTCATTATGTCATTAATATGTTGCACCACTCAGGAGCCAATTTATGAATTATTGGCTTGTTTACCAAGTATTATGCCAAAGGACTTGCATTCTTTGACTGTTTTTTTATATTTAGGGAGGATAAATTAGTAATTTAATTATGTTTCCCCGGTATAATAAAGTCAAGGAATATGGCATACCAGTTAATCAGAAGCACATCTATGCTACATAGATGCTGCATAAGTAAGATGAATTCATTTCTAAAAGCAGATGAATCTTGATATGGGCATAATTAGGAAATAAGGAACAATGTAAAGTGCCAGGTTTCTTCATCTTCTTTTTATTCGTAACCTGCTACATCACTTTCAAAAACAAGGCCTGTCATCTGTGTTATGCACATTATGCTTTCTCGGTAAAGAATGATGTGCTGAAAGTTATAGTTAAATAAACACAGGTTGTGGTCTGTGACAGTACATCTGTAATAAACTAAACTATAACGATGCATTCAAATGGCACATTTTACTGTAAAAATATTAATATGGCTTTATGTACTAGTTTACCAGAACACATATATTGTGCCAATGTGCTTTTAACATTTATCTATTAAACAGGTTTTAACCATCAAATTAAGTTTCTGAAATCATTACATTAGGCATTTGGTTAATAAAAAAATATGATCACCTCACTCTTCAAGATAATTTTGTTGTGGGAAAACATGTTTGTCATTTTTGCAAATCATATTTTGTGCTTTTGGTGAACCTCTTCAAATTAATCAGTTTTTGAGAAAATTGTAAATTATATAATGACACTGTAATTATGCCAAATACTATACTGTGTCTATTGTAAATAGTGTGTTTTTAACTAATTTTAGCTATAACAAATTTACAGTGTTGTATGTTGGAGCAAGCTATGATTATTAATTGTTAAATATTTATGATTTGGTGGATTGTAGAGAAGAAGTGAAGCTGAAACGCATCATACACATTTACATTCTTATGACTTCCTGTTTTAATAAAATGTTTTCAACAAGTGCATACTGAATCCAGTGTGTGTTTCATTATATAATAGCTTTAATCCTTATTCTGCACATTTGGTTCTGTTATTTTTTTTCAATAATAACCATGTTTCTTCTGTTATACGTTCCCTGTACTGTTTTCCTGTAGCTACATGACTGTAACTATAAGTCTTTATGCACTTCTCCATTAATATGATGTCTCCTTTTTATTTTATTTTAATTTCAACATTCTTTTTATTTTCATTTCAAATGTACTGTTTTCCAGCATGTGTATTTATTTTTATTCTTTTGATATATATACTTCATTTTTAACTTTTTTAAAACAATTTCTTTACCTCAAATGTATTTTCATGTATTTCCTTATACTAATATTTGCTCTTGTCTACAAGTGTTTGTCGTATGATATTACAGCTGTACTGCTTTACCTCTTTTCCAACATGTGTATTACAATACCTCTGATCCTGTATGGTAAGATTGGTGTATATGTTATAGTTTCGTAGATGATTTTTAGATCATTGTAATGATGTAGTTTAATTATTAATCCTAAATCATTCGGTAAAATCTTCCAGTGTTCCAGTGTTCGTCAGAGAAGCTTATCCTGTTTCAACATGATAATGGAAATGAAATCACTGTAGTCATGTTCAAAATGATAATGGAAAGCATTATTAAAAGCACTAAATGTAACTATGTAACTTATAATGCATTCAGTTGCTAAACATCTGGAAAATGTTTTTAGTATTTATGAATACAGAAAAAGAGAGGAGGAAGAGCAGGTATTAGTGGATTGTTGCTTTGGAGGATGGATGGAGAATAATAGCCTGGAAGAAGAAGATGTTTTTCTATGCAGGCAATTCCCAGAGGAAGTAAAGACTCTTGCTGCTCTACAGGGAACCATATACATTGATCAAGAGGCAGATTTCAAAGGGAGCTTAGGATAATAAATCCTCCTTCCCATCCTCCTTATTTCCTATCTGGTCTGTTGTACATAGAGATTAAGGGAGTTGCCTGTCAACTTTAAACTGCACATTTTTCATTTATCCTGTCTGTTTTGTGGCCTCACTAGAGGACTTCTTCCAGAATCTTTTTTTCTTGTATATCAAACACAAAGGCAGCTGAAGCTGAAATGAATTGAGATACTTTTTTTCAGCTCTATGAAGTATACACATTAAAGTCAGATGTTGAACTTCTCTGTACAACTGTCACACTATGAAGAAAGGACAGCCACATGCATTTTTGAAGATTTAAGGAAAATCTCTTGATATTTCTTCTCAGAAGAAGCACCTTGAGATTCAATCCCATAGTGAAAATCCAAGGAACCACGCTATATTTTAGTTATATATTTTTATATTATATTTGTTAATGTTAAAATAATGTTAATAAGAATTCAAAAGACGTCTATGGATAAGTCAAAACTCACTGTACATATATACACACACAGTTGTTTATTTTATGACCACCCTATGTTTCTACGAATCTCTCAGATACTACTTTTCAGTAGTGTACTTTTTGACTTTTTG
>JAUZST010036800.1:0-27715 GCA_034779995.1 Parotocinclus haroldoi | reverse complement strand
GAGGTGATCTTGTTTCTGTTTAAGAAGGCTCAAATCACAGAATCGACTCATCTGGTATTATTCGATTCTGTGCACATATGAATCAAAGCACAAAACACAAAATACATAACTTGGAGAGGTTATAAAGTAAAGAACGTAGCTTTTACAGTGCTACACTACACTAAACTATTATGTTTCTTAAACTGAGTGAGTACTTACAAGCTAGGTGACTTCAATAGGTTATCTTAGCTCAGACATACATGTTCCGGTTTTTGCTAATAGCCCAGGAAATAGTATACTGTGAAATTTCATAGTAAAACTGTATATTGATTGACAGTTTTGTGAACTTTTACAGTTTGACCATAAAGTTCACAGTTCTATGGATTCTGATGGTAATTTATTCGCATGGTTCTACTGTCAAATTTCACAGTGCATTTTTTTCATGGAAGTAACTCTGGATATCTCAGATTATGTCCATGAGCCAATTTGTGATTGATAATCAGAAGAAGGCTGTTTTCTGGAACGACAGCCACTCAACAAAACCCAATTGTATGTATGGAAGCACTGAAAAAGTGACATTGCCTCCAACGCTTGATTTAAATGTTTGTGATATTTCTTTCAGGCGAATTTAAAGAACACTCTGGAGAGTCTGTGTGATTCACTGCCTGATACAATCACCCCTTTATGCCTAAATGCGGTCAAGACCAACCTTCCTGTCATCCCCACCTTCCTCACTGGCCTAATGGTTAGTCCGAATACACAGTGACAAAAGGGCTATTGTGTGGCCAAGTATAATCGATGTTCATTGTTTTGAGTAAGCACAGATCCAATCCAAATATACCATGTCATAAATTAGAGTCATACCTCTCATTTTCAAAAGTCCACAATGCTTGGATGTAGCAAAAATGTAAACAGAGGAAACTGGAGACAGACCATTTAATTTCTTCTAAATAGCTGTCCATCTTTGATAAGATCGCAAAACTTTTACATTTTGTGTCAAATTTTTTATTTTATTTAATTATTTCACCTTGACCAGTCCTGGAATCCAGGGGGTGCCAGTCACTTACTCATAGCTTGTAAGTTGACACTTTTGCAATGCCAGGATGATGCTCCCCTGTCTGGCCTCCCCTGCTCTAGACATGGCCAATTATGTATCTGTGTGAAGCCAAAACTGGTCAGAAGTCACCAACGGTTAAAACCCAAAAAAAACTGTGGTGAACTCTGGTTAGATTGCCACTTGTACCACGCAAGAGATGTAGAAGTTTATGTTGTTGAAAAAAGACGATGTCTGTGTTTCTCTTCTCACTGTGCAGAGTCCTGATCATGTGTGCTCTTATCTCATGCTGTGTGATGGCAATGAGCTCAGGCTGCAGATGGAGGAAATGTTGGTGAATTCTATCCAGAAGATCATCACTTTTCCAAATGTAAGCACCACGCACACACACAACACAACACACACACACACACACAAACACACACACACACGCAAATGAGCTGTTCCTGCTATGTAGTTAATGATGCAAGAGTAATAGAAACCAGCATGAAACTCACCAGTTGGCTGAGTCTTATCGATCCACAGTCAAGGCCATAGTGATTTACAGTTTTATTAACTGAGCCACAGTCAGCAAACATTTAGAGCGGAGTGGAAATTTTGTAGGTTTTAAGTTTGAAAAATATATCTGCGATATGGGCGACCTCTAGCGGTTCAATATGAGGTGACTGTTAAACGAAATGTTAAAACCGCATTATTAATTATGAACACTAATGTTAAAATT
Organism: Parotocinclus haroldoi; assembly: GCA_034779995.1. Taxonomy (NCBI): domain Eukaryota; kingdom Metazoa; phylum Chordata; class Actinopteri; order Siluriformes; family Loricariidae; genus Parotocinclus; species Parotocinclus haroldoi. The sequence goes on along the minus strand of JAUZST010036800.1, from coordinate 25,961 downwards.
GTGGCGACATCTAGTGGCTAGATAAAATAATTGCAAACTTAAACCAGGCTGCATGTGTGTGACTGACTCGGGTTCCTCTTGTGTTCCTGAACAGCTTGAATCCTCACTCAAGTGTAGTGTTTGCAAGTTCGTGCTGAACGTGATACCAAGAGAATGGACACTGGTGTATAACACACACACACACACAAAATACTGTATTGACTGTTATAGTGCTCTTGTTTAGCTGTTGTTTATGTTGTGTGTGTGCAGAGAGTTTTATCCGCTGTGTTGAAGAGAGTCTGCTCCTTCCTACCATACCGTATTAGGATTCAGTGTTCAGAAATAATTCAGAAATATGTGACTATGCTTCTTGAAGAGCTTCTGAACCCTGACTCCCCTAGATCCATGTGCTTCTGGCTGCGCTTCTGCCAGAGCCTGACAATGGCCAATTCTAATGGTCCATCTACTCAAGATATCGGTGAACAGAGTTAATACTGGCTGATTAGTAGATTCCTTCACTTACAATTCACTTACAATTCACTTTTAAAATTTTTCACAGCAGGCTTTCCTATTTCGGACTGTGATAAATGTCTGACTCTGGCAGTTCTGGCTCGTCTGAGTTTGGGATCTAATGCAACTCAGCCTCGTGTCTCCTCTTTCTTGGATTTGGTGTGCCAGGTGCATCCTGAAACTCTGCCAGAGGTCAGAATTGTAACTAGACTGCTCACAGAAAATAAGGGATACTTAAAAATTAAATATCTCATATTTTTTTTGAGCAGTATATTTTTTAAGACTATAAAATCATATCTCACTGTAAAGCTGCCTTTCCTTACCCCTCTCTTGCACACACACACGTTTACAGAATGAGAACTGTCCTATATGCGGCAGTACAACATATTTCCTGTTGCGTTTACAACATGAGCAGATATTTTACAAGAGAGCAAGAGAGCAAGGAACTGGGAAACATGCAGAAACTGTGAGAAATGAGTATGTTTAACTGTGCCGCATTGCAGTTCCCCTCAACCCGCTTGTTTCTACCCTTTTTTTCCATCTCAAATAGAAATAGGTCAATGAACTTAATAAGAATGTTAAAAAAACATAGGGGGTTGCCAGATGTTCGTAGTTATTAAGTCATATTAGGGCAGATATGGCATTAATAAGCCACTTATTTAATTAAAACCTATTTTTAAAATGAACGACAATCTGTATCTTTAGGATAACATAGATAACTTAGATTTCAAAGCCACCTTCTTGTTTTGCTAGAGATCCTGAAGAAGTGGGATTGCGGTAGCTGATGGTCCAGAGTTCAAATCCCACCTCTGCCAAGTTACTACAGTTGGGGCCATAAGCAAGGCCCTTAACCCACATTGCTTGAACTGTATGAATTGTAAATCGCTTTGGATAAGCCTGTCTGCTTAATCCTGTAAATGTTGTTCGATCTCTGACAGGACTGGCTTACAAATTCAACAACCCTGCTTAAACAACTAAGAGCTCCACCAAATTATTTGTTTTTTAATAAACTTTGAATACAAGGGCAAAATCAACCAATTACAGGCTTTTTAGTAAGATGTCACATTCTCTACAAGTGAACAGGCTTTTCCACCAGGTGGATTTTATTCACATTCAGTGGGACTGCACTTTTGTCTTCTATTAAAAGTGAGTGAACAGGTTTTCTGTTCTTATCTCAAACCAGGGAAATATGTTCAGATTTTTTTGAACACACAGATAGACCCATATTAAAGTAAGTATAATCACTGTTACTTTGTCACACTCACGTTGCTGCTGATGTTACGTCTGTCCTGCAGTGCAAGAGCTTCACTCAGCGCCATGGCCGACTGCTTCAAGGTATTCTGTGTAAAGAGTTGGCAGTTCTGGACGTCTGTCAGGTACTGCAGTAGAAACAGCTGTAAAATTCAGAAAGCATTTAAGCAGTGTGGTACGTGTACCAAAAGTGCTACATGGTCTATCATATAGTATCCAGTTTATGATGCAATACGGTCATTACATTTTCCTTATAAAAGGGAGGAGGCATGAGTTTTAGTAAATTAATCATTTTAGTACATAAAGTTAATTAACTCTAGATTAAAATCTCCTGATTGAGCAAGAATGGCTATTGTACAGAATAAAGCAAATAGGATCAGGAGAAGCCGCTGGATTTTTAAGTCTTGGGTGATTTATTTTGGTAAAATTGTTTTTTTTTTGTAAGCCTGTAAAAAATGGACTTATTTAAATTAGTTGGCCATTTAATTGTAACTTTATTAGAAAGCTTACGAGGATACAAGCCCGAAGAACCGAACAGTAGCATTCATCTGCACTGCTTTTATTTGCCAGAAGATGTCGCCAAAGTACACCGCGCACAAGAATTAGGGGATACTTCATAACGAAGTCGGCCGTAATGAAAGATCCCCTACTTTTCGTTAGCAGTGTTACTATTATTATTATTATTATTATTATTATTATTATTATTATTATTATATTTTAACTGTTTCTGTTACGAGGTCTATTTCTAATGCTAAATAACGTTCCAAACTCATATTTATTACTTAAATAAACTGTATGTATTCATGCAGACAGCAAATCTGTGTGTGAGAAACGAGAAGGCAGAGCAGGGAGATGTTGGTGATCCCTGCACCCTGGGGCCGAGCTACACCTGTAGAAATATGCAAACTGCCTACACCTGTGGGGTGAGTGACAAAATGCTTTCAAATACAATGCTCACGAAAATATATTTCATTTTGAAAATGAATTCAGTATATAAGCTCGTAGCCTCCATTTCCTACAGGAATGTAAACTTAAATCACTCATCTCAGAAACACTATATGCACCAAACACTCCAAAGATAACCTATGTACGAATCAGTCGGTGTAACATTGTCCTTTCAGGTGGTTTCCTTTTGCCAGAAGAACATGTGGCAGTAAAGGTCAGTTTACTTTATTATAATCTTTCACTCGTTACTTATTTTTTGTTATGTTTGTTAGGCTTTAAACGTCAGTTACATCATTTACTCTCTAACACATGACTATAGAAGCTGGTGGTTTAACTGTTTTGTTTTTCTTTCAGATTCAGACTTCAGCTTTACTGTTGCCTCAATTCATCTCTGAATGTCTAAACCATGTATAAACCATCTGATGATTGCATTCCACATTAAAAAAATATTTTAAAAAAGATTAAACAGTGTGATTCCTGTATAGATTAAATTGTATCATGGCAGATTAAGTTGGGAGCCCTTCGAGGCCAGAGGCAGCAACGGGGCATAAACTCAGGTATACGCAATGACACACAAGGCACATTAGACATCATTCAGAAATGTAACAAAGCATGTCATTTAATCAGGCATGTCCAAACTTTAGTTCTTATATAAAGCAAGCAGGTGTCAGAAGAAAGAAAGAAAGACTCATACTTCCTGAATTATAAGTGAAGTAGATGAAAAAACAGGAACAGAAATGAACTGCACAGGGTTTGAAGAAAGTCAGTGTTATTACTGATGTCTAATCTAGAAACAGAAGGTTGGCAAAAAAAATCCTTGCTGTAACGAGATTACTTTGACACTATATGGGCAAAAGTATTGGAGCACATCTCTTAATCACAGAACTAAGGTGTTCTGAGCCATGCAGTCTACCTTACTAGTGGAATAATGTTTAGAACATGTTTGACACAATGGCAGGATTAAGTGCCAGTCTATCAGTGCAGACAGAAAGCATAATACAGTTAAAGATAAAAACCCATTACTTACCTAAATATTAGTCTTTTCAGCATTCAGATTAGACCTTCCGTGGTCATTTGCTTTTAAGTTGAAACACCATACCTTATCTAATCAGACTCACCTTCCTGTAACGCAACATTTTTGATAAGAACTGTACACAAACACAGACTAAAAGAGGACAGAACAGATCAAACTTTATTTTTCATCTTTATTCACCCTAAAAACATAAGATAAGGCTGAGATATGGAATAAGTTCAGACATGGACTGCCTGTGTAAACACAGAATACTCGCCTTTTATTTATTATCACGTTCAGTATTGTGCAAAAGTCCTAAGCCACTATTAGATTTGTTATTATCAATGCTATAACGACCCTGTATAACATCCGGTTGGCAACTGGACTCGAAAACTTGCACTGATCTTCATTCCAATTTTTGTAATACTTAGCCTATTATAACCTTTTCACCCTGTTCCCCTTTCTAAAGAGTGGGTTCTTGCCTGTTACACTTCCAAAAAAAGTTTCTTTCGGGTCATAGCAGGGTCAACTTGGCATCCCGATGAAGCTGCCAGATTCTGCTATTGCTCAAGTATAAGGGGTTAAAAGTTCAGATTTTTTAAATACTGCATACAATTCCAATGAAGTTGGGACGTTATGTAAAACATAAATAAAAGCAGGTCACGACAATTTGTAAATCCTTTTCAAACCTATAATAATAAATTGTATACAATATTAAGACAAGATATTTAATGTTTAAACGGTTAAACTTTGATTGATTGTTTATTGCAAATATTCACTCTTCTTGAATTTGATGCCTGTGACATGTTCCAAAGAAGGGATGGGATGTTGGCGTGTTTACCTCCGTATTACATCATCTTTCATTTTAACACTCAATAAGCTTTTAAAAATTACCACACTAATTGTTGATATTTTGTAGGTGGAATTCTGTCCCATTTTAGCTTGATGTAAAACTTCAGTTGCTCAACAGTCCAGGGTCTCTGTTGTCGTATTGATGGTTTTTTCATCTTTTTATAATGATTATGATTGTCATTATTGTACTGGATGACTACCCAGCCTGGCAATGGGACTAGGATTCTATCCCTGTACCTTTACCCATGTCCTCTGTTCTCCACTGACAGATGCCAAAGCCCCATGATCATGACCAGGAAAAATATATTACTATTATTATTATTATTATTAAAACAACCTGAGGTGCAGAGTCTGGTACCAACAGTACCTGCAATGAAACTCTGCCACGCATGAAGTATCACACACACAAACTATTTAGCTGAAATTGCTTACCGCTCACTAGAAGAATCGAGTTTCTAGCAAGTGACTAAAATTTCCAATCTTTCTGGTGTTTCACTTACATATGTATTTAATAATTTAGCAGATGCTCTTATCCCAGCTTACCAAAGTTCAGTTCAGCCTTTCAGTTCATTATCCACCACACTTAGACACACATATATCCTGGATCAAGAAGTCATTCAGAAACTGGACAAAAACAAAATTACGCCCAAATATCATAAAAGGTCACAAAAAGCCCAAAAACCTTTTCCATGATGCACTTTAAAGACTGCATCGCTAAAAGCTTGGGGAAATTAGTCATTCTCTAGTGTAGGCATCAACTGAAAGGAGTACATGAACTTAAAATGACGCCTAAACTGAAACCAGATATGGACAGTAAATACTTTGTATTTACTCTCCATGTACTTTGATTGGGAGTGCCAAAAAATAATATATACATCTTGTTTATTTTAATTCTAAGTTTAAAACTCAGGGTGACTCTACAATTATCAAATGTTCATCACCTAAAGGTTTTATATGTAACCACAAGTGGTAGTGTTGAAAGAACCTCAAAGGTTCTTCCGAAATCAGGACCTGCTGTTTGTCAGAGAGTTTGGAGCGTGACCCGAGTCAAAGCTTTACTTGATCGTGTGAACAAATTTACGAGCTGTGCTGCTTATCGCTCGTGACTTTGTGGTTTTGATCAGCCTTCTTAGAAGGTTTTTAGGGTGTAGTTCCTGTTTTCAAAGACCCTATATAGAGAACAAAATCAGGAACAGTGCAGTATTTCTCCGAACCCAAGAAAGACATGGCCATCCTCAAGCTCATGCTCATCTTTCTTCCAGTTCTGGCTGTTGGTAAATATGAATTTTACTATACTATACTATTTAGAAGCATTTGTAAATAAGGTTAAGCTGTGTAGTCCCACAGAGCTTAAAATGCATTATTATTAATGTTGTAATATTATTATTTATCATCCAGCTTGGGCTGTGACAAGAAGTTGAACAAACTTAAATAGTTTGTAAAAAGTGGGTAAACAGAGGGACTTATTTATAGGAAAACCTCCCTTAATTTTATAAGAAAGAAATTTTGGAAGGAAAAATAATCAAAAATGGACCAAATCTACTTGGGTGGCTTAGATTATATACAGTGGAGGAAATAATTATTTTGATCCATTGCTGATTTTGTAAGTTTGCCCACTTACAAAGATATGAAAATATATAATTTAATGGGGAGGTTTATTTTGACAATAAGAGAATATCTAAATATCTAAAAGAAAATCCAGAAAATTACATTGATAAAATATATACATTTATTTGCATTTTGCAGTGAGAAATAAGTATTTGATCCCTCAAACAATCAAGACTTAATACTTGGTGGCAAAATCCTTGTTGGCAAGCACAGCAGTCAGACATTTTTTGTAGTTGATGATGAGGTTTGTTCTCATAAAAGGAGGAATTTTGGTCCACTTCTTTTTGGAGATCGTCTCTAAATCATAACAATTTTGAGGCTGTCGCTTGGCAACTCTGACCTTCAGCTCTGCCCACGAGTTTTCTATGGAATTATGGTCTGGCTCCATGACCTTAATGTGCCTCTTTTTGAGCCACTCCTTTGTTGCCTTGGCTGTATGTTTTGGGTCACTGTCGTGCTGGAAGACCCAGCCACGACCCATTTGAATCAATTTTAATGTTCTGGCAGTACATGGCTCCATCCATTCTCCCATTGATGCAGTAAAGTAGTCCTGTGCTCGCCCAAAACTTTTCCACCTCCTTGCTTGACAGTGGGTAGGGCGTTTTTTGAGTCATAGTCAGCATTTCTCTTTCTCCAAGCACGGGTCTGATTTCATTTGACCACCACACCTTCTCCCAGTCAGATTTATCCAGGTGTTCATTGGCAAACTTCAGATGAGCCTGTACATATGCCTTCTTGAGTAGGGGGACCTTGCAGGCACTGCAGGTACCAACAGTTGCCCTCTCACCCAGCGTCTTACTTATGGTTTTGTAGTCCATTCCAGCCTTATGCAGGTCTATGATCTTGGCCCTGACATCCTTAGAAACCTCTTTGGTCTTGCCCATGTTGGAGAGGTTAGAAACTGACTGATTAATTGAGTCTGTGGACAGGTGTATTTTATACAGGGGACAATTTAAAACAGCTGTCTTTAATGCAGGTAACAAGTTTATTAGAAGCATCTAACTGGTCTGTGGGAGCTAGAACTCAATGTTTTGGTAGGGGATGCAAATTAATGTATACATTTTAGCCAATGTAATTTTCTGGAGTTTATTTTAGATAATCTGTGTCTCATTGTTAAAATAAACCTACTACTACTACTAATTACTAATTACTACTAATTATTTCCTCCATTGTAGATAAGAATTAATAAAAGTTACCTAAGTCATTTAGACTATTTAACTGTTAATATGAACACAAATTAGAGGTAATGAAATATGAAAAGTATAGAGAATACAAATCAACATCATATAAGACTATAGTGTAAATAAATACAATCTTGAACGTAAGAGCATGTCTAAAAATCTAAATAATAAGCCATGTTTATTACTTTGCAGCTCTAATATGATGTTCCTTTTTGACGTAGCGGAACTGGGATTAATCCTGTTTTGGATTTTTAGGCCTTGCTTTTTCCTCTTTAACACACGGCATAAGCGCAAACATGGCCTGGACGAGACATCCCAGGTCCATACCAGGGCTGAGTAGGGGTCATTGTTGCAGCAGATACTCACAACCTATAACGTTTGTATCTCCGGGGACTTGAGCCTGTGTCCCTACGATGGTGGGCTTGCGTATTTGACCACTGCACCACCTGAGCATCTGAGATGAATCAGCGATGTTAAAATGAGTGTTAAACGTCTGTTTCAGCCAAAGCAAGATCTCTGGATGCAGAAACAGTGCAGGAGCTTCTGGTGGACACTGATGAGCTCACGGTGAGACCAAATCACCAGATATGATTCTCTAACGTGAGGGCACCGTGTGAGGGAAACGTTATTAGTTCTGGCTGGCATTGCAGAGTTATGATGGGAACAAAGCACAAACAAAGCATGATTAAGCAGTGTCCTGGCATTCCAACAGAGTTTTACACCGAACTTTGCATCTGACAATCTTTTGATCATTTTCACTAAACTGGGTGGTGTGCAGGTCTTAGGTGCCATAAGGTAGAATTCAGAATGTGTGCAGATCATGGTTTTATATACCTTTTTCCCCTTCTACATTTTGGTGGAAGTTTTCTCACTTTCTGAAAGTGTGCTTTAACCATGTTGCTCTAGTTTTCCTATATCTGATTTGGAGATATCCGTATACATACAGAGACTAATATCATTCCCTAATTTCCATATGATGGTTAAGGTACATTATGTGCCCGAGTGTGTGTATTCCTGCTGATGCCAGGTTAGGTTGAGTATGATATTTGGAGTTCAGATCTCCCAGGGTGACACAGATTCGTCCCCTGATAAGAAATGATGTGAATTGTGTTGATTTAATGGACATGAAAATGGTTTATTAAAGCTTTTGGTTATAGGATTCAACAGCACAATAATTTGGTGGGTAGCACCCAGAAGTTCAATCCCAGAGTAGATCAGCTTGGGTCCTTTCTGTGTGGAGTCTGTATGTCCTCCCCGTGGCTGCGTGGGTATACTCCGGCTACTACACTTTCCTACCACAGTAAAAAGACATGAGTGTTAGGTTGTGTGGTCAATTTGCAACTCTAAATTGGCACCGGTTCGAGGAGGTAATGGTCTGCCCTGAACACCACTGCACTAGGTAAAACACCACGTCTGACAGACTGGTCGGTGAAGGTGAATAGGGTTCAACAACTACTTTTACATGATTAGAATATTCTAATATTCTAATTCTACCCTGTGTATCAGTTCACATGCAGCACCACATCAAGTCTTTCAGATCCTCAAAACCCTACATGCTCCGTTCTTGAACCAGCCTCTGTGCCTTAATTAACACTGCACTAATCTCACTTCTGTTTCTGCTCAGTTTATTCTTCTCACAATTTATTATGTAAAGTGTATTGTAAGGTTCAGTAAATAACTCTCTACATGGGGTGGTTCATACCTCTGCTAACTTAAACTACTTATAACTACAGCCAGAAAATATGGCAACTTAAATATTCTAACAATTTAAATTGGGCAAATTTGGCAAGTTAAAGCACAAACTCAAAACACACTTCCCGTGTGGAATTGGTATGTTTGTTGGTCTGTCTGTGTGAGTTTGCTCTTTGCAGAGTAATCTGATTTCTTTCCACATCCCAAAAAACATCCCTTAGGTCAACTGGCAGCTCTAACATGTCCGATATGCCCCCCCCCCCCCCATTGTTAAATAAACAATAGAAGGCACTTGACCACAGCACACCAAACGTTTGGTTCATACGTGTACGTTGAAAATGGCTTTCAAAACATGTGCGATTTTAATTTTACACCAGTTTTTGATTTATTTTAATGTGGCTAACAGGGTCATGTTTGTGTAGGATGATGTAGCCTGTCAGGACTGCGAGCAAATCATTGAGCTCCTCAAACACCTGCTGTCTGATCAAGAATTCCAGGTAAGATTAAATAACTCTCAAACAGGCTCACTTAATTCATTATACTTTGGTAAATTAAATGTTCACAGTAAATGACTTGAGTCAAGATATAAAAAGTGTAGGAGTTGTAAAATAAATGATGTAGCATTTGTAAAGCTGCTTAAATACTATATTCATAAACCAGTGTAACTCCTTACAAGCTATTTGACTTAGGAAATAATCCTAGCTCAGTGTTTTTGGTGCTTAGTTCACAGCTTTGACATAACACTAGAAACGAGGGCCCAAACGGTTCTCATGCTGTAACTGGAGTCCCTCAAGTGAGGGGCAGTGTTATTCTAATTAGCTGGTTATTGGAGTATGGAACCAAACCAAATCTAATCAAATACTGCACACAAAAATTAGGGCATATTTAAAAAAACATTCCCTATTAAAATATCCCCTGATTTTTCTGGGCAGTGTAATTCAGATCTTGTTGGCACAATTTGACTATAAATGGTTTGGGAACTTGAAAAGTTTGTTCCCAGGTGGAACTAAAAATAGATAGTCCTTAACATGAAACATTTTATATATCATTCAGCTTGCCCATAGTTCTCTCCTACTATTTACCAGTAGTTGGTCAATTAAAAAAAAAAAACATCTGTAATAACAGCATAGCAAACTAACCTACAGCATGAGTGGCGCCATTTTGTTACTCCTATGTAAGTCTGTCATCCTCCGTTGATGCAGCATGCTTGGTTACGCTAAACCTGATTTAAACGTGGGACATTTATTGGTATCAAAGCAGCTTTACAATGTTATTTGATCTCGTAAGACCAATTCTGAATTTAGAATACCTAGGTGTGAGAGTGGCAAGGAACATACCTAAATGTTGTAAGGAAGAAAGCTTGGCAGGACCAAGTCTCAGAAAGTGATCCCCTAATTTTTGTGATCAGTGTATCTCCACAATCATTGAAGAAGTTGTGGGGTTTTTTTCAGGCAAAGTTAAGGAACAGTCTGGAGAGTCTGTGTGATTCTCTGCCTGATGCATACGCTGCAACATGCAGACATACTGTCGACACCAATTTTCCCCTCGTCCTCACCTTCCTCACTGGCGTCATGGTTAGTTCAAATACAGAGGGACTCACTCTAATGACCACAAGAACAATAAAAAATATATCTTGTATTTCTCTGGTTAATGTGCAGAGTCCTGATCTTGTGTGCGCTTATCTGTGCAAGAGTGAGCTCAGTCTGCAGATGCAAGAAATGTTGATGAATCACATCCAGAAGACCGTCATACCCCCCACGGTAAACAAATCAGAGCAGAACATGATGACACACATGCGAAATAAGAATTTCACCAAGGGATCCAGGCCAAAGAGTACCTCAGTACATCTTGCTGTCACCACCCATCAACCACTTCTGTTTTGCCATTGTTAAGAGCTTTGGAAGCATCATGTCGTTTTAATTAATTGATCCACAGATAAATTATGTTTTGGATATATTTATAGCGTACTGGAAATGACGCACGTTTTGGTTTTGAATTCCGAGAAATGATGCCCAGTGTTTCGGCGACATGTATTGGTTTACTTTGAAGTAAATGTTGAATGTGATTTAAGTCCCATAGAAATTAACAACAATCACCTTGACCCGATTTGCGACGTTAAACACAATGTTAAACATGTAAAAAAAATGAATTGTAATCTGTAAAGGGGCTCGGCGATATGCAGGTCAGTATCTGGCGACATCTAGTGTCCTAACTAGGTAAGTGTAAAATTAAACTTGTGTGGATGTTTTACCGAGTTTCTCTTGTGTTCATGTGCAGCTTGAAGCGTCGTCAATGTGTGGTACTTGCAAGTACGTCTTGAATGCGCTACACAGCTCACAGACAGAGGTGCAACACACACACACACACACACTTACGCTTAGTAATGCTATACTTGCCTGACTGAGTACACAATTTTCTGTTGTGTGTATACAGAGTGCTCTATCCGCTGTATTGCGTGAAGCCTGCTCCTTCCTCCCATTCCTCGTTAGGTTTCAGTGTTCACAAATAACTAAAAAATATATCAAGATGATCTTTGAAGGGCTGCTGAATCCTGACTCCTCAAAATCCCTCTGCTCCCTGCTGCACCTCTGCCAGAGCCTGTCAACACCCAAATTTAAAGGTCTGTCCATTTCAAGAGAGTGGTACATATTATTTATACAGACAGTCCGGTCGATGTATATATTAACTGTTTTTCCTCTCTCAGCAGTCTCCCTGCTCTCAGATTGTGATAAATGTCTGACTCTGGCAGTTCTTGCTCGTTTGAGTTTGGGATCTAATGCAACTGAGCCTCATGTCTCCTCTTTCTTGGGTTCTGTGTGCCAGATGCACACCGAAACCCTGCCCGAGGTCAGAGTCTTCACTATTAACACATCCATGAGCGCTTAATGAGTTATAACAACAATAAATTACACACACACACACATTACGTTAAGTCGTAGTCACATTTTATGCTGACATTATGTCTATCCTGCAGTGCAAGAGCTTCACTCAGCGCCATGGTCAGCAGCTGCAAAGCCTTCTGGGTAAAGAAGTGGCAGCATTGGACGTGTGTCAGGTACTGCAGTAGAAATACCCGCAAAAGAAAGTGTCTAAAATGTTTAGTCATGTTTAAAATGGAGCGTGCCATGTTAGTACCAAAGGCGCTACATGGTATTCGAGGAGCAATGAGCAATGCAGCAAGACCATTACATTTTACTAATAAAAAGAGTAGGCATGATTTCATAAGTAAATAAATGCATTTAGTAGATCAGGATGATTAACATTAGATTAAAAGCCTTTGTATTGTATGGTTTGTTTTGGTTAAATTGTGACGTAATTATTACAGTTTACAAGAGATAGGTAAGTAAAACAAAATATATATATATTGTAAGTGTAAGACCTTAGGGGCTAGACTTCAACTTCAGCAGAAAGCTTACAGGAGGCTTATAGTATCATTACGCCACACTGCTCATATCCGCCACTAGATGGAGCTAAAGATTTGCTTTTTTTAAATAACTTTTGCCAACACTGAAATATTAAATCAAGCTATGTATATTTTTTCAGACAGCAGATCTGTGTGTGAGAAGCGAGAAGGCAGAGCAGAGAGATGTTGGTGACCTCTGCACCCTGGGGCCGAGCTACACCTGTAAAAATATGGAAACTGCCTACACCTGTGGGGTGAGTGAGAGAATAAGCATCTAAAATATAAGCTCACAGACTCCAGTGCTGTGTACATCACGCACAAAACACTCCAAGCAGTGACATCTGTATAGATCTGTCAGCGTAAACATCGGTTCCTGTTCTTTCAGGTGGTTTCTTTTTGCCAGAAGAACTTCTGGAAGTAAATGTGAGTTTACTTTATTATAATCCTACGCTCAACGCTTCATACAGGTGTGCACCGATTATCATCAATCCAATAAACGTTCGTTCACTTTAACGTCAAAGGTCTTAATAATTATAATAGGAAATTCTTATGTACTCCTAATCATCGTCTGAATGACTCTTGTCACACCTGCTGACAAAAAAAAAAACGAATCACATTCTTGAATCACATTCTTGGACGGGAAAATAGGTTTTTTTCTACTTTCTTTTTAGTTTTTGATGTGCTTCATCACAGTTTTATAAAAGATCAAAGAATAGGAATGACTGTTCTACATTAAAATAATGCACTAAAATAATATAATGTTACGTATATAGTGTTTTTTCCTGCTCATGTCTTTCAGATTCTTTCGGACTTCAGCTTCGTCTCATCTCTGACTGATTTCTGATGTCCTCTGTTGTAACCCACACACACATCTTAACACTGCTAGAGAAATCTTATGCTTGCTTTTCTAATCTTCCACGCCGAACCGGAATTCCACAGAGTCAGCTTCACAAAAACGTGCGATAACTCAGCACAGGCCTAATCGCTAAACACGTTCCATCAGCAGCTTAAAGGCTGACCAACATGAATGTCCAATGAGAGTCAGGTTTCTGTTTTTCTGTCTGGTAAATCTTTAAACTACGCAGAGGTGCTTAAATATTACACACAGCTGTTGATTATGTACCATCCTTTATACCAGACGATTGCTTGGCACAATAAACAATGACAAGATTACTCCGAGTAATTCTTTCTACTCTCATGCAGAAGTTTTTCTGCAGGGCCTGACGATACACTAGATAAACAAAAGTATTAGGTCACCCACTGTATGTGTAGCTTCCGCTGTTCAGGGAAGGCTTTCTACACGATTTTGGCCAATGTCTGTGTAAATTCATCCAAAACAGCCTTTGTGAGGTCAGATACTGATGTCCCTACAATAGAGCGTGGTTCTGTTCGGGTTCATCCCAGAGGTGTTTGATGGGGTTGAGGTGAAGTTCTTCCACACCAAACCAAACCGCCTTTATTGCCTTGCTTTGTGCACTGGAACAGAAAAGGACCCTCCCCAAATTGTTCGAAACACCTTGGTATACTGAACCACTAAGATTTCTCTAAACTAAGGAGCCCAAAATCAGCCCCATAACAATTTCCCTTCCCAAACTTTACAATCATTCAGGTAACATTCTTTTGACATCACCAAACCCAGACTGGCAGACAGAAAAACAGGATTTGTCGCTTCACGGAATGTGTACATTACACAACCATGCTCAAATTCATTCAGCTCTTTATAACAAAACAATTTTCACTGATGTTCATAATGGCATGGTGCTGGATTTCAAATATCTGCTGTAACGGGGCTAAATGAAACATGAATTCAGATTAAGAGGTTTGTCTCAATACTTTTGTCCATGCAATGCATACAAGGTGTTCTCCTTATTAATATAATAACAATACTAGGTATAGATTAGTACCAAGATGGTATCCTACCAATGGTATGGATATAGATTACATAATAATAAGCTTAAATAAAAAAGAAACCAGGTGCATGAGGACCTTTCTGATCAGGTGATCAGGCAGATCAGGCGTAAAATTAAAATCAGAGCAGCGAGAGACACAGACTCTCGTGTGATTGTGCTACAACTTTAAATTTCTTTATCTACCGTTGTGAAACAGTCCTTGTGACCTGTTTGAGGTTGAGGACCAAGCAACAACCAGTCAACATGGTCAGGTCATGTCACTGTGATCTTGTTTTTATTATTTAAATAATTAATCCTGGATTAATTATTAAGCTGCAATAGTATCAACTGATTCCAGAAGGGAACTGTTTGCAAAATTGTAATCGCATTTTAAAAAAGATGCTTGTAGTTCTGGAGCAGACTAGACTACAGCATAAATGGTTCATACCAGTAGAGTTTCAACAAAGTGTGGTTAAGTAGAGTGGACGGGAACAAACCTTATACTGGGAGAGTCCAGACACCAAACTACTGTACAACAATTACTTCTGATCATAAGTACAGCCCAGCCCTGAAAATGATTAGCCTGTGGCCCAAAAGGAATGCATTATGCTCACATAGTGTTGTTGTCAAGATAACTAGAGGTGAGTCTGAGAAATTACCAAGACCAGGAGTGGCCATAACCGAGTCCAGGAGTGGCAGAGAGCGGGAAGCAATCAAGAAGCTGCAAAGGCTGTTAAACATCTTTCCTTCTAAAACAGTCGAATCACGTAGTTTTTTATCAGTCCATGTTGGACACCACAGAAAATGGATGCCATATGGCATGGTCATGCATCATTTAAAACTCTAATTACTTAAAATGACAGACTTGGGAGAAGCCTCTTCGGCTAATTAAATCCAAACAGGACGGTTTATAGAGCAATACCTGAACCTCGGTGGATCAGAGCCGGAGATCGTTGGCCGTTTGTGGTGCCTACAGATCCTGTAACTGATGCAACCTGTAATTTCCTGTTACGCTGAATAGAGCTAGACGCTTCCTATCATCACTTCTGCGTTCTCAAGCCTCGGCTTTCACTACGAATAAGATTTCGTCAAAGCTATATTTTATTTATATACACACACACATATATATATATATATATATATATTTTTTTTTAAACTGAGCTTCAGCTGAGAAAGGACAAGCATATATTTTATATCAATAAAAGCTTGGGTGGGGTGATGCTTTAACCAATAAGGATTCGGTTCTAACCTTCCTTTGATAGTGAATGCATGCCTAATTGCACCGAGTCGCTGCTGTATGATTGGTTGATTAGATATTTGCATAACAGGAAGCTGAACAGGTGTAGCCTACATAATAAAGTGCCTATTTTCCAAACATTTTCCTGTTATCTACTGTATTTCTTGTTTGCTGACCAGGTCCAAATTCCTGTCCTTACCCGAGAAAGTTTTTTTCGAAGCAATGCAATGACAACTTTACTGGTTTGCTTAGTGGTAACCATGATTACCAGAAAACAAAAGCACAACTACCAATATTAAAGCAACCAAGCTGCTCTTCTAATCACCATAACAGTGATATGAGCCGTCTTGTCCTCAGTCTTTTTCCTAAGATAAGCTCATCACTGATGATGTTTGTGATCCAGTGTCTGAAATACAGTCGGTTTTGTTATATGGACATTTTCATGGCAGGGAATGACTGCAGTTAATTGTGAGTAAGCTAATTGCTTCACAGTTGAGTTGTTACAAAATGCCACCACAAAAACTGAAGCAGCAACATTAGTGCCATTCTCAAAACTTCTGGCCACGACTGTACAATAACTGCGGCTCCAACCCATCACGGTACATCCATTCATTATAATAAAGCTGTACAGTCACAATCAGTTGCATTAACAAGTTTGTCAGGTCATGTGACCCAGATTTTTAGCATTTCAACTTCATTCTTAAAATAATACTTTACTACTAATTGTAATTTCACAGATAAGTATAAATAAATGTTGCATCGTTTACATTTCAGAACTTACTCTTCCTTCCATATTTTGTCTCAAGAGGACATAGAACTCAAAACCAAGTCCAGTGAACTCTTGCCCTGTATAGGGACGCAGATCATTTATGGTGCATGTGATCAGATCGTGAGCCTCCATGCCTTAAAAGGAAAGCCAACCCAGAGAGAAACCTTATCTTTAGCTGAAGCAACCGAATTCCAAAACTAGAAAGCACAAAGCCACCCGATCAATGGATTAAAATCACACTTGGATTGCGTTTACATTACACAATGCACTGAATAATCAGATCATAATCTGATATGCACCTATTTATTTTATATTCAAATGGTCATACTCCAATTCCCCAGGTCTCAAACCAAAGTTCTGAAAACGGGAGTATGAAAAAAGTGAATTACACTGTTTTGTAATGATTAATGACATAACCTAGCTGCCAGGTTTGCTTATTCTCAAAGATATGTTGCTTTTCTTCCACCGACCCGTGACATGGTAAGCATTTCAGGTTGAACTAAATGTAAATTATATTTGTTTGTTTTTCAATCAGTGGATTTTAGCCCAGTGATTTTCAGAAAGGAGTATTTTGTGTGTTTTTCTTTTTTTGTCCTTTGTATCCCAGTTGTGCATCTGGAACCTGGATTCTGTTAGAGGTTTCACAACTCAGTTTGTGACTCAAACTTGTACACTAAATGTAAACTGATTTTCTTCAGACATCATGAAACAGGACTCGTTGAGGGCAGAAGTTTTTATTGAAACCATGAGAAGCAACATGAAGGAAAAGACGGATTGAGGGCCAAGGAGCTGCAGCCGGTATACAACCCAACATCAAGTGAGAAATCAGGTGGGCAAAGCAGAACAGGGAGTCCGGGTTGAACAATGTTGGGATTTGGGAAAACGACCAAGAAGCAGTGGGGCCAGGAAGGAGAAACAATAAAAAAGGCACTTTGTCATGTCTTTCAGTAACCGATCCAGAGCACCACCTGGGTATTTAAAAGAAATTAAGACCGTGCGAGACGAGACGCCCTTACAGACGGCCTGCAGAGCAACGTAAACGAGGTCAGTTTCTCTGTACAACACCGACCCAAGTCTTGCAGCTGCACCGACCGCCTGCCCGGTTCGCAACGTGCGATTGTGGGGTGCAATTGTGGCCAACCTCAGTAAACACTGGGGTATTCGCCGACACTGAAGTAAAACGAATAAAACGGGTAATGACTTACAGGTTCCAGGCGGCGGAGCCTCGCGGCTTTTCTGTAGGACACCGCAAGGGCGCCGCTAGATTCACTTAAAGATCATAGGAAAAACGGAACGGTTCCAGCCCTCCCGAGACCCCCTTGGCTTTTCTGTACAGACACCAGGGTTCGAGGAGCGAATGTCAAGTGCGGAGCGATTCAAGTGGTGAAGGCAACCCCTCCACACCAGCGAGGGAGCCCGGCTTCTCTGTAGCTACGCCGGCTGTCAGGTGCATGGAGGGGAAAGTGCAGCGCCTTCACTGGGGTGTTGAAACACGCCCCTACTGCTATACGAGGTTTGAGCCGGAAGAGAGCCGCCAAGAGATGGGAGCGGTCCTGCAGCGCCACGGTCTGTAGCAGCTTCTGGCTTCTCTGTAACACACCAGAACACATGTGGCGTGCAGGAACCGCACCGCAGGATAGACATCTGAAAATAAAAACCTTTGACTTGCATAAAAATATATCTATATAGAACGTATCCAATTAAAATCAAATTCCAAAAATACAGTACCCGATCCCAATGGCATCATTCAGGGTTTACATTCGCTGTTGATCCCGTTAAACATTGGAAGTGCGTCGCATTAAAAAGAAAAAACTGAAACGTACTGGCATGCGTAAATAAGTTGGACAGGTCTTCAGGGCTGGATAGCAACCTCTAGTTTGTGTCATCTAAACGACAAGCAGGGTGCAGCATAGAAGGGAGGGAAACAAGAATCAGGGATGGGTAGAAGGACGAAGTCATTAGCCAAATCGCCACCCGACAGGATGAGCTTAAAAAAAGGCAAAAACAAACAAACCCACAAGGTTAAAGGTCAGCGAGCGCTGGAGGGGGACAGAACAAACGGGCTGGATCATGTCACCTTTGGGACTAAATCGTAAGAAGGTGAGATTCAGATTTTGGGTGCTTTCACACTCCGGCTCAAGGCGGCAAGGTTTCTCTGTAGCGTACACCAGGCGACCGAGAGCGGAGGGCGTTACAAGTTTAATATTTGAGCTTTTTGGGGACCTCCCAAGGGAAGGAGTCGCGGCCAAAGTGGCCGTAAGCAGCGGTGCGCTGGTAGATCGGCTTCTTCAGGTCCAGGTCTCTGGAAGGGCACAGGAGAAGGTGTGAGAGAACAATAAAGAGGGGGGACCGAAGAGCATGCACTGCTACCGGGACGCTCTTGAAGTACAGGCTAACCCCATTATCTAAATGACCCATGCTCCTGGAAGTGGCTTCAATAATTCAGACAGCAGCCGCACTAGGTCTATATTTAGTGAGGTACAGATGCGGGCCAATGCTATGCAACTGTGGTTGACCTGCTTGTCAAGACACATGAACATCCCATAATTTTTATTCTGAATTGCATATGATAATCATATCATGATTTGGGACAGTGGCTTAAGGTACCGCTCTGATCCCGGGGTCTGACTGCAACTTTGCACCATGTGCTCCATATATATATATATATATGGGTTAAACAATTTGCTCTTCGAACCAGAAATGTGTTGCATCTCCAACCATCACCAGCTCTTCAACAGTTTAACACCAACATCAAAGTTTCTTCTCTCACACTAACTCCATTCAGCCCACCTCGCAGCTGTTCTCTCCTGACTGGACAAGTGACCGGCTGCAGCCCACCCAAATAGGCGTGCACTTTACCTGACGATGACTCCAGGGCGAAGGTCGAAGTTCTTCTTGACGATCTCAAGCAGTTCCTTCTCGCTCCGCTGAGAGGTGCCGTAGTGGAAGATGGAGATGGACAGTGGGTGGGCGACACCAATGGCATACGAGACCTGCAGGATGAAGATCAGCATGAGAAGAAAGGCAAATGCCTTTCTGCCACAAAGCTGGAGAATGTGGCAAAAAACTAAATAAAAAAACAAATTTTTTAAAAGTCTGTCGCATTAAATATAAAAATCCACTGGTCTACAGTACTTCATTATACTTTCTAGAATGCCTGTCACTATACACATGTACAATAAGATTAAAAGCCACTTCCTTCACAGTGCAAACGTACATAAAGTAAAATAACACCATAAAGTACAGAAAAGATTTGTTATATACAGTTACTGCACATTATTTAAATATTGCACAGTAACAGAGGTTAGCAGCGTTGTCAATAATATTAAATGAATATTGCACATTCAGTGTCCACCATTCCCCTTTATGTGAGATTTTTTTCGTTAAACATCCTCCATTGTCCTCTTTACATTATTTAGAAGACACCAGTGGCTGCTTGGCAGAGGAAGGATTTGAACCCTGGACAATAGTCCAGGTCAATAGTACTTCTGGTCAATAGTCCAGTATCTTGCCTGCTATGTAAGATACAACAACGTTTAAGCCACCCCAGCAGGTTTGTTTCCATCGGTCTTGGTCCTCTTGAGGTTTATATGAAGTTTATGTAAACCATATGAAGTTTTTTCCTTTCCACTATCGCCAAGTTTAGTAATGGACATTTAGAAGGTCGCTTTCAGATGAAGCTCCACTAAAGTGGATTTTACAAATGGCACAAACTACAAGCCTTGAATACTGAATGTACTATTTAAAAAAAATAAAAATAAAAAAAAAGCCTGTATTCGGCCAACCTTTGGGTTCACAGCCCAGCACCACACCGTGTAATTACCCCTGTTTGAACCTCACCTGCACCAGAACACGTTTGCACAGCCCTGCCTTCACCAGAGACTTGGCAACCCAGCGAGCAGCGTAGGCAGCGGAGCGATCCACCTTAGTGTAGTCTTTCCCTGAAAACGCCCCCCCTCCGTGAGCACCCCATCCTCCATACGTGTCCACGATGATCTTGCGCCCGGTCAGGCCAGCATCTCCCTGCAAAGCAAAAGCATTTTAGTATTTAGCCTCACGTCCAAGCTGGACAAACCCATGACCCGAAATGCCCGTGACCTGCCTGCGGTCCCCCGATAACGAAGCGGCCACTGGGCTGCAGGTGGTAGATGGTGTCGTCGTCCAGGTATTCGTTGGGCACCACGGCCTTCACCACCTTCTCCTTCAGGGCATCGCGCATCTCGTCCAAACACACCACGTCGTCGGTCTGCACGGACACCACCACCGTATGAACACGCACTGGCAGCATGGCGCCGCGGTCCTGCCGGTACTGCACGGTCACCTAGGGCGACAGGACAGCGTTAAGAACAAGCAACAGATTAAGCCGATATCAGAAACTTACAGGCGTCCCTTACCTGGGTCTTGGAGTCAGGCCTCAGCCAGGCAAGAGTCCCGTTACGGCGCAGCTCGGCCATTTTGGCGTTCAGCTTGTGGGCCAGGATGATGGTCAGGGGCATACACTCTTCAGTCTCATCAGTGGCATAGCCAAACATCAGACCCTGAGAACGAGCAGATTTATTCCCCTGTTCAAGTTTTTTTATTCCTTCGATCCCATTATTCCATAGAATACACAATCTCACCTGGTCTCCTGCACCAATGTCCTCCTCACAGCGGTCGAGGTGGACACCCTGAGCAATGTCTGGGGACTGCTGCTCTAAGGCCACCAGAACATTGCAGGTCTTGTAGTCGAAGCCTAAGCAACATGAGAATGCATCAACACCCAAAGTTAGACAAATGCAGAATATTGGGGGAGGGGGTGGGATATGTGATTCTCAAAACAGTATCAATCTGCCCGATAAATCGTTCAACCACTTGAGACGTGACCCTTTTGAGCACGCCAACGTTTTTCCAGGAGCATGCGCAACTTCAGAGATGGTTGTTCAAGAAGCGAGAAGCTTCATGTTACTCCTGATGTAGTTAAATCAAGTTTAACAAGCTAAATTTAATCACCGCAGTCATTATCCAGTCAAAAGCTATTATTGATGCACTCATTGTCCAACATCTCTAAACTGACTGCACATGACTTACGTTCAGCCCAATCAGAGTTCTGAACCCCACCCGTGCCCGGCGCCTCACCCTGGCACATATATACACACGCTCCCAAATTGGAAGTCCAGAGGGACCGCGTCTAAAGATCAGAAGCTCTTAACGGGCTTACCTTTGGAGGAGTCGTCATAGCCGATGTGCTTGATGGTGTCTCGGACGACCTTCTGGTAGTCTACGTTGGCACGAGAGGTCACCTCGCCAGCCAGCAAGATCATCCCGGTCTTGGCCACAGTCTCTGTGAGGGGAATTTAATTCGTTTGAGACGTGCCGTTACTTTGGTCCCGGATTAACTATGATAACATTAACGAGCTGATCTGTAAGACTTCTTAGACATAAAACATCTGGAGACTCACCACATGCAACCTTGGCATCAGGATCCTGTTTGAGGTGAGCGTCCAACACAGCGTCGCTGATCTGATCACAAATCTTATCTGAAACAAAAGAGCATCAAGGGTTAGGCACGAGTCAGGAAATCTACAGAAAAATAAATAAAAAAAAAAAAAAAGTTTAAGAATTAAGAACTTAATTTAAAAAAACCGATACGCTTTTGTTGAGGCAAACTTTCATTCAGATACTTATCCCAGTTGTGCTGATAAACATTCTACATCTTTCTGTAAATTAATGGTTTAGACAGATGGGAATTTAAAAAAAAACAATGAAGCCTCCATCTCCAAATACCAAGTTTCTGATACAGTCCACATGTAGGGCAAAACTGGACCAGGAGAAACGTTTAAGGATTCACACCACACCATCCCCAAAGAACCCCGCACCCCTGGTCAGCGGGATGCACTCATGGATGAAGTCCTGCCCAAAAAGCAGTCCGTGCTCCCCAAACCTTTAACAAAGCATGGATCTGTATGAAAGGAAGTGGCAGGTGCAAAAAGAAATGCCAGTTACAGTTCGAGGTGATCAGATATCATGAGCACAAGTCTTAAAAATGTCTTTGGAGGGGGAGGGGGCTCCTCAGATCTCAGTGCTGGAGAGAAAGCTTAGACCGGTACTGCACAGTGGTCTAAATTTACAGTACAGAAGGACTGTACGGGATCCTGAACATGCACTTGGACATTTTCCTTGGAGAGTGAAATCCTGCTCCATGATAAAAAAGTAAACATGGACCAAGACATGACGCCCATTACGACCAATTTACCTCATTTCCCTGAATAGTGTGTGGACCGTAATGTAAATGTAAAAACATTTAATAACTTCTACACAATGCTCCCATAATTTAAATTCAAACTGTTCTTCCCTTCAGCCAGCTAAACACAACTAATTAGATTTAAGAATGAAATAAGCAGACTGTCATTATTCTTTAATCACTAAAAATGCAGAATCACGAAACGATTAAATATTCTCACACTGCCCTGCCTTAGCAATACCTGTATTTTACATTTAGGCTTCATTTAGCTTTATACAGAGCGACCTACAACAACCTCAACCCAAGCAATTGTAGCTCAAGGGTTTTGCCTAAGGACTGCAGGTCCTTGCCAGAGGTGGGACCTGAACCCTGGATCTCCTGGTTCATAAAGTATCTGAACT
Source organism: Parotocinclus haroldoi (assembly GCA_034779995.1). Classification (NCBI taxonomy): domain Eukaryota; kingdom Metazoa; phylum Chordata; class Actinopteri; order Siluriformes; family Loricariidae; genus Parotocinclus; species Parotocinclus haroldoi. The sequence continues at coordinate 3,012 of JAUZST010036800.1, read as the reverse complement.
GCTGGACCACCATAATTAGTATTACTGTATCTGAAATAACCATGGTGCAAACAACTCGATCAGTTAATCAAAGGATGTCTAGAACCGTAAATATTTACACCTCTCCATGGTGACCATACTGTATGCAGTAAAAAAGGCTATGGAGTGTTTATGACTCAAATTCAAACATTCAATTTAATGTGTTATCATTATTATTATTATTATTATTATTAATAATAAAAATAAGCTAAAGAGGTTTTACCACTCGCACGCTAGTCTGGTTTCAACAGAGTCGATTGTTTTGTTTCCCCCCCCCCAAACGTTTATTGGTAAGTGCCAATTTATTCTTTGCTTAATTTCTTCCAAAAAGTGACATTTGGCCTTTCTCCCCCTTTACACTTTTTTAACTTCCTGTTCAAACTCCAGGTTCCTCCCATGCTGTGATGGGTTTCGTCCCTTCAGACAGCTTGATTTGTTTCTTGGCTTAATTAAAACCTTCAGTTTCACCAGTTTATGGAAGTTTGATTTTAAAAAACCACTGAACTATAGACAGCCCTTAACGCTCTTTCTGGTATTATGTGCATTCAGTTAGAACTCCGATTAAACATTAGTGTCCATTTTGACCTACGTTCCCATTTTAATACTTGACAGACCCAATTTGCGTCTCATGCAAATGAATTTTAGACCTTTACAGGGAAAGTACATTACAGCGGCCTTCCTGAGACCCTCAAATGTCTACAAGTTTGCAATAACCCCAGTGGTGGGTATTGGAGAGGACCCGAAGATTATTATATCACCGTAAAATATTGATGTTAGAGAGGAAAATAAATATCTATACTTTTTTCAGCTCAAGATATAAACTTACAGGCAAAAAAACATTTTGAAGTTCGATTCTTTTATCATTTATAAACCTTGGAACATTAATTTTTGCAGTGACATCTCTACCCATCCCTGGATTGTTGACTACGGCACTAGACACTACATTCCCATTTAGTAAATCGTATTTCAAACTTAACCGGAATTTCAAAACTCACATCTTCCATCATTTCTCTTAAATCTCTACAAGCATGTGCATCAGTGTAACAAGTCAAAGTTGAGTTTTCCTGCTGAGGCCTTCAGTCTTTGACCAACAAAGACCCTGGTGGGTTGATCGGTCTGTCAGAGAGAGACCATTCAGGCCAGGATTCAAAGACAGAAGGGTCAGGTGCATGGTTAAAGGAAAGTACTGGGTCTTGTGCTCTCAGCTTTGGGTGAAGCAGTTCAACTAAACAGTAAACGACTATCCCCCAATTTGTGAGCGGTGTACAAAAACAGACCACAGGTCCAGCATCTGGACGGGACCAAGCAACAAACGCCAGGCCATAATTTTATCAGGGCAGGAAAGAAAACGGATGCAGCTGATCGGGATGGAAAATGTCTGAGCGCCTGTAAGAGCAGAAATCACTCTAGGAGTCACTAATCTCGTCTGTTCCCTTAAGGCTTGTTTATGCCGTGCCGTATTAACGCAATACGCTGCGTTTTCATTTAACAGTCTGCCGGTTCTGGTGAGCTGGGAATCCCACGGTGCAGCAGATCTAGGGTCGAGCGGGTCAGGCCAGATTGGTCTCCGATTACACACTTTGCCTTTTGAGCAACAGAGCCGTGTTTGGGATACTGTACGTTACTACGCTGCAGTGACCTATATTTAGAGCTCGGGTAAACCAGCTTAATCAGCTGTAACAGAGCCAGTCCCTGCAGCACTGCGCTGCTCTGCCATACAGTACAGAACCTGGGGGTCGGTTCCACAGACCCCAATTAACAGATTTCCACAACATAATACTGGCTGTAGAGCACAAGGCACGACTGACAGCCACCAAACTCATGACCAGGGTTTCCAGATTTACACACCTTTTAAAGATCAACCCACACATCCCTTTCATTTCTCCCCAGGGAGACAGTTTTCCATTTGGATGTTTACCAGGAGCTCTCCTGGGGTGCCAGATTGCCTACCAATATGCGCCATAGCACACAACGGGATGAGGCTGATGCAAGAGCTGAAGCACGTGGGGCTACAAAGCACGTGGGGAACTAATGATGGGGACCCAATGGTGTGAAAGCAGTCCAGACTTTAACCTAACATTTAGAACAACTTAGCAGGTTGCTTTTTAAGCGTCATGCACGGCGCATTGCGTCGAAAAGGCCTGTTCTCGCCTAGTTGCATAATCCTTTTCGATTTATAGTATTACTAGTGACTAATTTAACAGAGGAACGTTATACATTTGCAGCCTAACTATGGGGAAGAAAAGTCCTATAACACGATTACTAATTATTTACGAACAGGTTAATTTTTGCGTCTTGGCAAAAAAAAAATGTCCAATTTGTTTTTAATTCCTCTATAACCCGCGATAAACTGCTCTAAGCGGTAAGGTAGCATCTCCCGAGCACATGCCGACCGGTCGCCATTCTGCCCGCCTTCTTTCTAGCATATTCGTCACGTTAGCCTCTTCCAAACCGCACTAAAGCCCAAATTAATCCCCAACCACACACGCGTGTACACGAGAGTGCTTACCGTTTATATATTATCATGTATACCTGAAAGGTCCGGATTTACGGCCTGTATGTAGTTCACGTTACCGGTTAAGGCCTGGAAGCGCGCGGCGTGGTCAAGACGAACCGACCGGCACAGAACGAGATCTCAAAAGTCAAAAACGGCCCCCATAGCGCCAAACAAGGTTCAAATGTGGTCCATTACACCACGGCGATAATAAGTGCGTGTTTTAAAGCACTAATCGATAGCCAGGAGGGGAAAATACCGGATTAACGCAGCTATTGTTTGATAACACGCTACCTGCGCAAACGCATTGCGCCTCGCTCGCTTTCGTTTTCTCCTGCTCAGCATTACCGCCGTAAAAAAACAAAAACAACGCACCAAAACACCAACATGGTCGCTTTTTATCTCGACTAAAGATGCGAGGTAGGTTAAGGATACATACCAGGGTGCCCTTCGCCGACAGACTCGGACGTGAACAAGAAGCAGTCTTCATCAATGATGTT
>JAUZST010036789.1:0-27715 GCA_034779995.1 Parotocinclus haroldoi | reverse complement strand
GTGTGTGTGTGTGTGTGTGTGTGTGTGTGTGTGTGTGTGTGTGTGTGTGTGTGTGTGTGTGTGTTTGTGTTTGTGTGTGTGTTTGTGTGAGGAATTTTTTAAATTCTATTTTCTGCTAAATTCATGCATGTGAGCTTTTAAGCCCAGACACAGGTGTGTTAATTTGTGAGGTGCAAAATAGTTTTTGATCCAAAACCAATTAAATACAGAGCCAGTATTGCCAACACCAGGTAGAATTGTGTCATGTGTGGAGAGTAGTGTGTTATAGTTTTTGGGGTGACTCTGTCACCAATATGTTCAATCTGAAGGCGTCTTCATGATCACTAATTGATTTTATGATTTTTGCTGGAATTAGTTTATGTGCTTGTTAAATCCTAGGACAGAGGCTTACAAGGCAAATACAAAACATCACTTTAATGAACTGAATTTGCAATTATAAAGCCTGCACACATTCATTACTGGGAAATAATGAATGTTTTAAAACATCACATCTAATTACAATCTTCATTTCTTAAGTCATTTTTTAGTTTAGAAGCACTTATAATAATAAATCAATGTTTGTCCTTTCATTGCACTAGTCTGGCTTAAAAAATAAAGTACTCAAAATGAAATATCCCATCATGTAATATCAGATAATGTTTGTGAGCAAAAATGAATTATTTTTTAAACTCCCTTTTCAGTTTTTTTTTGGTTAGAAACAACAGTATGATAATAACAAAACTAAATGTACCATTTTCATTGCATTTATTCTCTGGCTTTAAGAAATAAATTACATGCAATCATTCAAATGAGATGAATATAGCGCTTCTTACAATGATGCGTTGTCTCGAAGCAGCTTTACAATCTTATATGATCTTAAAAGGCCAATCCCAAGTTGAGCAAACCTAGGGCGACAGTGGAAAGGAAAAACTCCCTGAATGTAGAAGGAAGAAACCTTTGGGAGGAACCAAGACTCAAAAAGGGAGGGTGGCCTAGATGTTAATTAGGTAAATACTTAAAAGTAGTAGAATTAAGTAAGTAATACAATTTAAATCAATATTAATATTTAAGTTGGTCTGCTTTAAGTTGGTCAGCCCATGTTTATCCGATGTTCATTCTGGTTCCTGGACCCTGTACAGGTGTGGGACTCCCGAAAGGGGTCTCAGGTGGCCTCTCTGCAGAATCCGTCCCCTCTGAACTGTGTGAGGTTTAACCCTGAAGGGGCTCTGCTGGCAGTGGGGTGTTGGGATGGGTTGGTGAGGATCTGGGACTGGATCAAGCAGGAGAACCTTGTGGTGAGGAGGAAACAGGATATAAACCGAGAATTCTAGAGTCTGAATCTCGAGCCTGATCCATCTTTTACATGAAGGTGTCTGTGTTTTTCTCTCTCGCTCTCTCAGACTCTGTCAGGACACCAGTGCTCGGTGCGCAGCGTGTCCTTCTCTCCCTTGCCATCTCTCTCTCTCCTGTGTTCTGGAGCTCTGGATGGAGAGATGAGGTTATGGTCTGTATCTGGTTCGTCCTGTGTGTGGCACTCTCAGGCTCACTGCGGCTCCGCTGAGGCATTGCACTTCCTGTGTGACGGAGAGGCTCTGCTCAGCGCTGGACATGACGGCAAAGTCAGCACACACACAAACAGCAAACACACTTCATCATCAGATGCTCAGTATTCAAGTCTTTCTGTCTTTAGCTTTAGCTCAAATGTGTACAATCATTGACAGAAACGCCTAAATACACGTCAGATCGCTGCCTTCGTCTGAAGTGAGGTTGAGAAACCGGCGGTCAGGTTTCAATATGGAGGCTTCATGGCAAGAGCCTCAATTCTGCCTTTACTGTAAAGCTACAAACTGGCTCAACTGCTACAATGATCTCTTGCTTCTCATGGCAAAGCTTCCATCTGCCATTTTCAGCAGGATAATGCTCACCCACACACGGCAAAGGTTTCCCAGGAATGTCTCTGCAAGATTGCAACACTTACTTGGCCTGTCCGGTTGCCAGTTTTATCGCCAGTCAAGCTTTTATAGGAAGTGCTGGCATGCCAGCTTCAGTGAGTGTGCATATCCAGGCTTAGTTTCAACATTTGTGGACAAATGTGCCACAGGACACCATAGCGAACCTGTATGTCACATTTTGTATCCGTGCTAGAGGTGGCCTAACAGCCTAACTAGAACCTCTTTTGTTTATAGTTATCCTTCCGTGCTCAGTTTGTAATCTTCATTACATTCTTACATATCAAGATTCCAACAACTCATTCTGGGTAAGTTATATTTTTGTCCACGAGTGCAGCCGGAACTGCATTTTTTTTTGTCGCTGAGTATAGTTTCAATTACATTTTCTGTTGGCAGAGGCTTTCATCTGTAACGACTTACAACTGAGTTAAGCAACATGTGGTTAAAGGACTTAATCTAGGCTCCAACACGGGCAGCTTGGAGGAAAAGAGAACTCAAAATCATTACAGTACAGTAATTCAGTAACGTATGTTGTGATTACTAAAAGTACAGTACCTACAGCATGCAAGAACAATGCTTAAGTAAACGACCTGTTCTGCTGTCCATCTCTAGCTTTTGGGTTGTGGGCATGCAGTTTTAGGGCTTCACCGACAGATGTCGCCAGACCAAAGTGTAAATAAAGTGTCATTGTGCAACAGCAGTAGTTTGCGTTTCTGAATTAGATGCTGAATGTGCAGCCTAATGGATGTGTAGTGACACCGGGTGTTTGTGTGTGTGTGTGTGTGTGTGTGTTATAGGTGCAGCTGTGGTCTGCAGGTCTTGGACGCACTGTTTCCGTGTTAGGAGAGGAAAAGGTAAAGTACAACAACTACATACATTTCAGTGTGTTTTGTATTTTATCCACTTCGTTTCATCAGGATCCCAGACACTATGGCACCCCAAATAACACTGGGTGCAAACATAGGGTACCAGTCCATTGCAGCTGAGGGCGAATGATAGAAATCTTTGGCATTTTATAACTTTCAGATTATTTTCTGCTTGTTCTTTAAGTTTTATTGGCCACTGCACTTTGTCGTTCTGCAGTTACAGACTGTAGTCCATCTGTTTCTCTCTTTTCTCTAATGGTCAGGACCCCCCCCCCCACTGGACCAGATACTACACTGCTCACAAAAATTGGGCGATATTTTATTATGGCATTTTATTCATTTCTTTTTGAAATCTCCCCTAATATTCATGAGCAGTAAATTTGACTGGTGGATCATATTTCATTTTGTTGCTCACTAAAGCTTGTAAGTTTTATTGTATTTTGGGTGAAGCCGTGATACCGTGATATTATAAGTTAACATATTTTTTTCTGCCACATGTTTATACTGATGTTTTACAGGTCAGATGTGGTAAAAATGCCTTTAGTTTAATTTTGATTTTGTGCAGCAGCTTAGTTGACTCCTGATTCCTGAGAACCTGGGTTCATGCGGCTTGCAAACTGAAGACTGAGTTTCCTCAGTTTCCTCAAAATCTCCTTTCAGGGAGTTTTTCCTTTCCACTGTCGCCCTAGGCTTGCTCAGTTTGGGATTGGCCTTTTAAGATAATATAAGATTATAAAGTTGAGCTTTGAGACAATGCTCCGTTGTAAAAAGCGCTATAGAAATAAATTTGAATTGAATCGAATTGAATAGTGGGGATAAACAGGCAGCTTTGTGTTTGTTCTGCTCTCTTTATTATGAGTGTTTATCAATTACAGAAACTCCTGAAGTCGACAGCGTCCAAAAACGACACGGTATCCAAAGACACTGCTCTCTGCATGGCTGTGAGCGGGGACTATATGGCCGTGGGTTACCATGGAAATGGAATTAAATTGTACAGCATTGAATCAGGTGCATAACATAAGCCAAAATGTTATTAAGCATGCCAAGGCTGTTTGTATTTGTTTTGTCTTTTAATTTTTTGGTCAGTGGTCGAGTCGTTAAGTCCCAAAGTCAATAATCAGAATCCCTCTGGGTTGTAGGCGACTGTCTCTGGACCGCCGAGGACCTCACAGTGTCCACAACATGCCTGATGTGGCTAGATGCTGAATCAGACTTCCTGCTTTCTGGAGGTTTGGATCAGCGTCTGCATCTCTGGGTGAGAAACGAGGAAAATGTGAAACAGAGACGAAGGTTTGGAGTCCAAAAGGGAGCCATTTTGGCTCTGGATCAAAACTCTGTTCTTGTGGCATCTGCTTCAGGTCAGTATGTAACCGCCCCACACACACATCACTACATAATAATTCCATGCCATATGTATTCTAGCAGTCAAAAGGGAACATCGCTGATTTGGTGCTGCATAAGGCGAGAAGGTTCTTCACCAGAGACTAGTTTTGTGATTTGAAATGGAAGGATCGGCTCTTTCTTTGGTCTCAATCAGTGGAGATTCAATTAAGAACAACAAAGCAAAGCAAAATTATTAAGACTTGTGTCTATAAAGTGTGTGCATATAAACCGTACACATAATGTGTAAATACGCTCACTTATTAGGCTTTTAAAGATCGAATAACATTAACTGTCTGGTCTCAAAAGCGCATGCTGAGCTCTGGGATTTAATAGACAGTAAGGAAACAGTAGGTTCTCATAGTCTGTGTGATGTAGGTATAAGAAATGTTCAGGAGTAAAGACCTGAAATACTTTGACAAGGGAGAAAATGTTACATTTGGACCCAGAGCACTGGAAGAAAATGACCGGGTTCTTGTTTCTAATTTTCAGTGAGATAAAGGAGTATCTGGCAGCACAGCTACAAACAAATCAAGTGTTGTGTAGCTACATTTTGTGTGGACATTCCAGTTTGTGTGTTGTCATCCCTCAAATAGCTTCTAACGTTAGTCCTGCAGCATTTCGCACACGTGGCACAGACGGGGGCGAACATACAAACTTCACACAGTCAGTAGAAGGGTCGAGACTTGAATTCAGGTCTCTGGATAGCCTCACCTGGATTTCATAATTAAACTGATATAAGCCCCACACTAGGGAGCGTAGTTGCTCTGTGTAAAAAACACTGGGCCCTTAAGAATGGCCCTCTAACCTGTTCCCAGAATACATATAAGGGAGAGAAGCTTGTGTTGCCAAGTACACGTTTTAGAAACTGCTTATTTAGGTTTCTACAGCAGTTCTATAAAAAGCACACAGTTAGCCGAAATGCCTGAGATCCCGTGTCCTAATCTTTTCTGATTCAGAGGACTTCACAATCGTGTTGTGGCTCAAGAGTGATCTGACCTCCAACCGCTGGCAGGAACCAACAGTAGTGAGTGTACTGAGGGGTCACCAAGGAGGGGTCACATGTCTGGCCTTTAGTCCTGATGGAGATCATTTACTATCCGGAGGAAAAGATCAGGTACACCTAACATAGCCCCAAAAACACGATGGCGCCGATACAAAGCCGTTTTTTTCCAAAATGAATCTCATGGTTTTATTTTTGAAAACTATTCAAGTTTGATTGGACAAACTTGTTCCTGGTTAAACTTTGAAATGTTGACCGGTCGTCATTAAGAGAAGCCATTCTTCAGCGTGGCACAAACAACAGAAATGTGTTGTACTATAAACACAGATGATTTTTTTTGCTTTCCCACAAGCCACAAACAAAAAGTGAAGCCTGATTATCCATGGCTTAAGATTCCAAGGAGCATTAGATCTATATTCATCCATCATCTTTTTAATACTAGCATGTTTGCTCCTTAGACTTTGAGACACAAATGCTTTAGTGAGCGTTTATTAACTATTTCTTTTGCACTGAGATGTTTCTTCATTTGAATTCCAGGAAGATTAATGAATATTACCGGCACTCTAGATTTAGATTATTTTATAATTTTTCTATTACTAATTTAAATTTTAAAAATAATTTGTTATTTATTTTAAACTAGACTTGCTATGATTGAATATACATTTAGTATTTATTTAATTAACATCTAGGCCGCCCATGGAGGTCAGGTTCAGCTTTCTTCCTACCATTTTAGGAAGTTTTTCCTTGCCACTGTCGCCCTAGGCTTGCTCAACTTGGGATTGGCCTTTTAAGATAATACAAGATTGTAAAGCTGCTTTGAGACGATGCTACGTTGTAATAAGCGCTATATAAATAAAATTAAATTGAATTGAACTGTTATACATTTACCTCTCATGAAGTTGAATGAAAGTCATGACTTTTCCTCACTACATTTCCCAGCGTTCATCTGTGCTGCCACATAACTCTATCACTATGTCATCGTTTGTTCTCCATATGTTTAGATGATGATGATCATGATGTCAATGTTGATAATGTTGATGTGTTTATCTCAGGCCCTCATGGTGTGGAATGTGAGCTCTACTCCTCCGGTTCTCTCTCAGTCTTTACCTCACTGCCATGGAGACTGGATCACTGGATGCGCCTGGACACCATCAGCCCTGGTAAGTGTGTGAACGCAGAACCTGCCCTGTATGTTCCACCCATAGGGATAGATGCCCCATCACTGCCTTACATCCATCTTTTTAACTCGACCTGTCCTATATGCTCCATCCATTCTGACTGCTCCATCTGTCCTGCGTGTTCCTCCATCCTTTTGCTCCACCCATCATTTAAGCGGCACCATTCAGCATGCCTCATACACTCTTCCCATTCTGCAAGCTCCAAGGATTGTCTGCCCATTCTGTTCTCTCCACTCAGTCTTCAGCTCTCTGTCCTTATGCCCCACCCTCTCTGCACGCTCCACCCATTCTGTGCCATCTGCTAATTCTGCTTGTGCTGCTCATTCCGTACGCTCGTCCTTTAACCTTTATTGCGGCGCCTTTCCGTTGAACTCATGCCTGTGCCCTGTGCTTGCCGGATTCCCTGCGGCTCTGAGCAAGATAACACAGAAAGAAAACCCATCAAAAATAAACTAAATGTACAAACGTAATGTATTCTTTGTAGCTGAGCTGCTCCAATGACTGCAGACTGCGACTGTGGGATATCCAGAGCGGTGACTGCATTCGAGAAATCCCAGCTTCATCTTCTCTGGGTGCTCTCTTGTGCTGGGTGAGTCCAGTATTAGGTCACAAAGCCACACGTGGCCAAAAGTATTAGGGCACAAAGCCACATCCTTTCTAGTGCTAGCCACATTTCAAACATTTCTGTAGTTCCTTCAGGAAATACATTTGTTTTGTTGTTGTTGTTGTTGTTGTTGTTGTTATCCTCTTTCATTCTAGGCTAATTAATATTAAAACACTGTAGCTGAAATACTAATGCATTGAACCGTGCCCTGATGTGCAGGGGGACTATGTGATGTTAGGTTCTGCTGATGGTCTGCTCTTGGTGTGGAAATCTGAGTTAGGACTGATCGCTGAGATAAAAGCTCATCAATCACGCCTCCATCACATCACCCTCATCTCCAAACCAGGTACATCACACACGCATACATTTAATGCACACACACACACACTTTACCCTGTCTATGTTCACTTTATTTAACTTCAGAAATAAAATGTTCTTTATTTTACATATTAGTAATGTTGTTGTTGGTGTTGTTTATTAGTAGTAATAGAACTGTTTGCTATTGGTATTAGTAGTTGTCCCGAACGGTGAAGGAGTCGGAGGCAAACCAGGTTTATTAAAGCTGAATAAACGTAACTTTAAACAGAACTCAACATAACGAGACAACAGACGAGAACGAAAGATCCTACCTCACCTGTGACAAAAACAAAACAAAGTCCAAATAATAACATGTAACAAAGAAAGCTTGGCATCGCATGAACGCGAGCGAAGCTTATAAATAGTCCTCGCTGGTCCGGGACAGGTGTGCAAAATCAAGGCACGCCTGCGCAGTCGTCAGGCGTAACAGTAGTAGCATTGGTTATTTGTATCAGTAGTAGTATTTACTGTGTTTTTGTTTGTTACTAGTAATTGCAGTGTTTTTTTTTATTGCTTATTTGTATTAATAGGGCTATTGTTTTATTATTATGAGTAGTAGTTGTAAGACTGTTGGTTATTATTATTATTATTAGTAGTAGTAGTAGTAATGTTGTTGTTGTTTATTGTTATTAGTATTATTGTTATGAAGCATAACACTACTAATTCCCATATAGGAAATAAGAAATGTTGTTATTGTTGTTGTTATTGTTATTGTTATTGTTATTATTATTATTATTATTATTAATATTATTATGAGTATTATAGAGATTACTTTTGCGTATTGTATTTAGTAGTAGCATTGTTATTGTTTGTCATTACTATCAGTAGTATGACTGTTGTTTTTGTTTATTATAATGTTATTACAAGTGAGACGCACTCAAATTGAAAAATGTAGCTCAAACAGTTTTCCCTAATGAACGATTTTGGAATGTGGGAGGGAACCAGAGTACATAAGAATACTCACATAGAGAGGACATGCAAATGCCATACATTTGGTTTTTTAGATTGTTTTATTTTAATTATGTTAACAGTGGTAGTAGTATCAGCAGTATTAGTAGTATTGTTATTATTATTTGCATCATTATTATAAAAAAAAAAAAATAGTTGTTTTTGAAATGGCTAACTCCACTCTCAGAACTCTTTCAATCTTCTGTTATTTCCCCCTGCTTGATTACTTTGTAGAGGTGTATCAGGAGGAGGATGAGTTAATGATCGCTACAGCATCTGAGGATGGAACTGTGAAGACCTGGCACCCGCTGCAGGTTCAAACTTCCTTAATTGTGACTACAGTTAAAAGAATTTTGTACGATCTGTTAGGGTTCCTAACTTTGGCCCGGAGCGTTCGGCTGTCCTCGCCATTACAGAGCTATTGGTGAGGTGGCTTATATCCATTATCCTGTTTGCGACCTGATTCCGGGTTTTAGCGCTGTTCGGGGCCAGGTCATCGTCATTCCACCGTCATTCGATCCCTGTTCAGTACGCGTCCGACCACGTCCTTATGCACACCTCTGGGGATAGTGGTAACGTTGCTTTTAGCGCCGAGGGATGCGTATGGGGGGGAACCCCCGAGGTATTTTAGTTTTTTAGGGGCACTTTGAGGGTTTCCCGTCCCGTACTCGTGTGCTCCTCGCTCATGTTCCTCCGTTGTTGGCACTCAACGAACCCCATTCCCGCACTACATGCTCTTTTGAGCTCACCTTCGCCCTCTCCCGTTCGGACTACCTCTGTGCCTCGTCACTTGGGAGACGTTCCAAGTTGTGCTCTCCGCAGGCTTGCCCTGTTGGTGTTACGGCGCCGTCTTGCGATCAGTTCAGGCATTGCTCCCAGTCTGGACGCAACACAATCGGCACGCCCCTTCATCTTTTTGTTTTTTTTTGTGTTCAGGAGTCTTACACTCCGCTCTTAATCCCTTTTCAGTTGTTCTATATTATTTCCCCATTATTATTATATGTGATGGGATACGTCTATCCTGCATACTTGGATCCTACCAAAAAACCACCACATCTCGTAACACAATCAGGGAAAGGTCAAGCCAACTTACCAGCCAACCCCAAAAATCCCAGACATACAGCAACTCTAACATGAGTATAAATACCCAACTATGAGATTTATTAGTCATTCAAAAACAGTTTGAAGCAATTCTGCCCGCCATTGAAATGATGTGGTTTGTCTTTGTAGAAGACAAAGTTTTCTGAGTTTTATTTCAATGTAGAGGCAAAGTTTTAGGCAGGAGTTCCTAACGCATGCCGTGGAACAGTAACACACCTGTGTTCCAAAACGCCGCCAATTCACACGCTGCACCCCGTATGGTCCACAACTGACAACTTCGGTTGGTGAAGTCATCAAAGACCGGAAACAGTCTGTCCATACCACTTGCGTATCAAACAATGCACCTGAAAAAAGGTCCCTGGCATCAAACAAGATTTTCAAACACAGTCGGTCCCCACAGCCCTTTATAAACACGATAAGACTGCACAAACATTACATATGTAGTACGTAGTACAGCAGTGCACTGCAGCACACCGTAGCAAGCATAGACTGAAGCTTAAGAAGTGTCACGCCTGTTTTTCAAATTTCCACACAAGGTCTGGTTCACCCCCTTATCTACCTTACCTTCAGCGTTCAGGCTGCCCTCTACTGGCTCAGGTGAGTCTGAATTCCTGTCAACATGGTCTGGTTTGCACGACAGGACCTGCTGTGGTTGCTTCGAGTTCAGTCCAGAGATTTTTGCTTTTTGAAAAGTCTATACTGAGGAATTAGAGACTTCCTGTATAAGAATAGGTGCTGTGTTAAACCAGACAGTGTGGGCAGTGGGTTCTGATCTGATAACATACTGTAATATAGATACTTAAACAGTCTGTGTTTGCAGGTTCATCACCGCAGCACTCTGATTGGTCACAGTGCTGGTGTTCAAGCTGTAACAAGTGGTGGTAGCCCTCAGTTCCTCACAGTGTCTGAGGATCGCTCACTCAGAGCCTGGAGTATACATACAGGTACTGACTCACACTGTACTGACTGTACATACAGGTACTGACTCACACAGTACTGACTGTACATACAGGTACTGACTCACACTGTACTGACTGTACATACAGGTACTGACTCACACTGACTGTACATACAGGTACTGACTCACACTGACTGTACATATATTGATTGACTCCCACTTAACTGTGTAAAAGTAACTAATAGTACTGCTATTAACTGTAACAGAAGTAGTAATATTAATAATTATGAATGTGTAATGATTCGGTGCAAATACTCAAACTGTTTGTTTGTTTGTTTGTTTGTGTGTGCGTGTGTGTGTGTGCGTGTGCGTGTGTAGAGAAGCCTGTCAGACAGATGGAGTGTGTGAGTGCGATGTGTTTTGTGCAGAACGGTGCTCTGTTGATGTGTGGGTACAGCACAGGCAGAGTGGAAATATGGGAACAATCTTCACTCGTCATTTCTGATGAGGTGAGGTTACAGACTGACACCCTGATTAGCAAATAAAATTAAGCTTCAGTCATCATCCTCTTATGTCTATTAATCTAACTATCCATTCGTCCTTCTTCTATTAATTAATTTATCAATACATCAAAGCAATGATAAATGATTTCCCTCATCTGTTCCTCTATTTATCCACCCATCCAGTCATGGCTTATCTTTCCTTTTACCAACTAATCTCACCATCACCTGTCGATCTCGCATCCACTTCTCAATCTCTGTAGCTATTCATCTATCCCACACAGGGATGGTCTACCTTCTGTAGTCTGAAGAAACTTGATCTGGAATGGTTGTTTTGGAATGGTAGCAGCCAAGAAACCAATTTTTGGAGCGGGAACAGGGTGAAATTTTTGAGACCCATCATCAATAATATGTATTTCCTCACTACATTTCCCAGCGCTCATCACTCCCACTATATGACTCCCTACATCACGAACTGCCGACATCCTCCTCAGAGTTTGAGAGAGTACTGCTTATCCCTTGCCCGGGAAAATTCAAAATTCATAGTCTAATTTATGCTGAATGCGTACTTATGTTTGTTGTCAGATTCTCTTTTTATTCGTCTCATTTATTTCAGTACCTTTCAGTTATTTGTTGCAATCTATCCATTCATCCATTAAGCTCTGCTTAACTTTGTCCAACTTTATCACCATCAACCAGTCAGATGCTGTGTAATGGAACATGATACCAATGGTGGTTTTATCTTTTTTTATTACAGTATATATACATATGCAATGCATTGTGTGTGTGTGTGTGTGTGTGTGTGTGTGTGTGTGTGTGTGTGTAGACTAAGGTTGGTGAAGGCTCTATATGCGCTCTAGCGGAGATGCCAGATCGTCTGATGGCTGTGGGTTGCAGTGATTGTTCAGTGAGTGTGTACAAGATGCAGAGAAGGAAACAGCCTGGTCTTTCACAGTAAGATATCATTGCCTTTTTTACACACACACACCCCAGTTAACCCCCCCCCTTACAGACAACCCTGAGTGTGTTCGCTCGTCTGTCTGCATGCGCACATGGGTGTGAAGTGTGTTTAGTGACAGGCCCTAGATAGATCCTAGCTGCCCTTTTACGGCTCAACCACAAAAGCAGAAACAGAATTTCAGTTGGATTATTAGTACAGGTAAGCGCTGAGTCAACGTCTGTTGTTTCAGAGCAGAAGTCCGTCATTCACTCAAACGCTCACTACAAGCTCATATTTAGATTGGTTCCAACTCGGTTGATGTGTTTATAGCCTTTTTTTTAATAGACTGTGAGTTACTGGTGTTAGCAGTCCTCTTTTAGTTGCCCAAATACACCCCCCCCATGTATTTATTTCCATTATTTATCGTTTGCACTCAGTTTTCTTAAGAAATCACCTTTTATATTTACAGTAGCATAAAAAGACTTTATGACTATGTTTAACTACCTGTTTTACAGAACATAATCCAGTTGTTAAACAGCGTATCCCTGTACATACTCATTATTTGAACGAGCCACAGCTAATATGTTTTAGATGAACGTACTGGATTGTAGATATGTAATCCATTTTATTTGTGTAACTACGTGTATGTGATGTGCATTTCTCTTACAGTCATTCATATTTATATATCAATACCAAAAATACTTTATTTACCGTTTTTTTTGTCCCTGTGTGTGTTTTTGTAGCCTTTATATAGTGAATTCATACAGATTGAAGTGCAGCGTGAAGTTCCTGCACTACTGTACAACTCTGCTGGGAGTGTGTGTGGACTCGACCATAATCGACATCCCGTCCACTGAGAAAAACGAACAGAGAGAAATTATTATGTAAACACATACACACACGCGCACGCTCGCACGCACAGGCTCCGTTTATAGCTTATATAAACATAGTCTTGGTAATCTTTAACTTTATGGGGACTTTCAATTGACATAATGATTACTGGAGCTAATTGAACTTTATGCTTAACCGCAGGGAACCTCAAGCAAATCTTCTGACTCTTTTGACTCTGTTTGAAAAGAAAGTTGCCGTTTCTGTTAAAAGAAATCTTCATGGGGCCAGCAAAATGTCCCTGCAATGTCAAAACTGTCAGCTTTTTCTATCCTTATGGTCCCCACAATGCATTCTATACATGGCACACAGGTTATGAGATGGAGAGCATCTCATCACAGATGTAATGTCATTATTTGAAGCTGGAAGCATAATAAGACTGAGCTGCTTCACGTTCCCAGACACGGGTACTTCATTTAAGAGCTTGCCATCTCCCAGCTGAACTCGTCGTTCTACGACACCCTCTAAGAATGCAAGAATCCCCAGCCAAACTGGCCCAGTCATGCAGGAATCCCCTCTACAATGTGAGGATAATTTGGCCCTACACTTCCAGGGAAGCCACCAGGTGCTTGTCCAGTGTCTCGTTGTGTCTTCTTGCAGTCTACGTTATTGCAATTCTCTTCCAGCTGGTCTTCCCGTGCATACTGTGAGAATGCATGTAACTGATTCTGAATGCAGCAGCATGTCTGGTTTTCAATATGCTCTAGATTGCTCATGTCAAATATAATGTAGTCCACCAGGCAAACATGTCCAACCACCAACTTCCTGTAGGCAGCATCCTGTGAGCACTGATGAAGGATTAGAGATTAACTAACACAAATGATCTGCTGTCTCTTTACAACTACAAGCTGGAGCAGTATGGTAGATGTCTCTAATAGAGCGTACAGTGAATGAACACAGTGTTCAGAAACTTCAGCAGCACTGCTGTCTGGTTCAACAGTACCTGCACATCACACTAACTGACCACCATGAATACATACTTGTGGGGAGGGGGGATTTTGATCAAGGAAAATGTATGTTTATACAGTGTTTATGTATAAAAGTTGTTGGTTTGTGGCTTTCCCCACATCACGTCCTAACGGTTTTTTGGTTGGATCGGTTCTGGGGTTATTGCTTATTTGTACAAATACAATTCGTAAAAAATAAATAACCTGCAATAATGTTTGCTGTTGCAGGTTGACGAACTCCGCACGATTTTTGGCAATAACCCAGACCGGCGAAAACAACCTGCGTTTGGTGATAGACAAGCAAGATGAGATCGTTTTAGCACAGCTGGTCAGTCCTGATCCTATCTCTGTCCCTCTCTGTGTGTCTATTCTATCCATCGCTTACTCACTCTCACACACATACACACACAGCTTACTTTGTGCTGGCAGCCCTCTGCTCCTCTGAACTGAGCTCACCTGACACCGTTGCATAACCAAAAGACACAGTAGAATTCCTGTCTACTCTACAAGTATACAGCCTGGAATAATTGTGCTTACATCATTTATAATGCACTGCATATCAATAGGGATCCATTTCGGCTTAATCATTAAGATACTTAAATCAAATGATTCACCATGCATGTTTAATTTGATAGTAACTTCAGACTGCCGCAGACGGTGCTGCTCGAGAAAGATCAGCTTGTGCAACAGAATTCATAGATTGTGAAGAGGTGGTACAATGCGGTGACTGTGTTGTTTGATTTGTGGAAAATGGGTCGCAAAGCAGATGTTAATGATTGACAAAAAAGGTGGGATTTAGGTGATTTTGGGCGTGTCAAGGCCCACAATGTGAAGAAAGCAGCTGTATGTTTAGGTGTATTGAAGCGGAAGGTCAGACGGGTCAGCTACTAGGTTTTGCCTTTTCATTTTCGTTGCTCATTATCTTACCAAGGAGCATATATTCCTATCCCTGTATTCCAAGATGGCAGTTATCACATTCACGAGGTTGCAAATGTGACTGACATGATGGACATTCAGGAGTAGTCACACATCTGTACTGACCGGCAAAATGCCCAGATGTGAATCCTCTTTCAAATCAGTGGGACCGCCTCAAACAACGAGTAAGACGTTTAATTAAAGGGTTAATCTGATGTTGCCTACATCCAGAAACCTGTCCAGTCCGGGCCAAATTCAAGTGCAGCTGTTATTCATGCTCGTGGAGGTTTTACTTGCTGTTAGGTTTTAGTTTCAGTCACAGGTTACTAATTTTGTCTTAGTTAGCTTAGTTTTGAGGGACATACATGTAAGTATTTGGGGTGTTTTCACTTTAGACTGATTGAAAAGTCTGAACTAAAAAGTCTGCCAGAAATGATTAGTTCACATTAAGGTACATTATTTAAAAGTCGGGAGTACTAAAGTGTGACAGGCAATGGATGTTCTTTGTGTCCTTTTCGAACATGTTTTAAATCAAACAGATCAGTACAGACTTGAGCTTCTATAACAAGGGACAAATGGTCATGACCCAGACGATTTGGTTAGCGCATCTCTCAAACAACAAAGCTTGTGGTGTTCTCCTGGTCAGCAGTGGTGTATATACTATATACATTTTAGGGTGTGTTACTCATTATTTCTGTGCCCCCTACAGAAGTGTGATGACCCCGATGCCCAGCTGGACTCTGGATTCAGTTATGTTGATGATGGTGAGGATGAGTCTGAAAGTGATGATGGTGAAGAAGGGAAGAAGATAAACATCACTGCCGCCGCTATTCACAATGGTGTGTTATTTTGCTCTTTTATATATGTGTGCCTATTCAGTCAACCTGTACCTTCCTAACAGGCTGGTTGGATGGTCTGACACTTGTCCCAGAGAACGTGGGATGTCGGTGTATGATTTACACTCATAGCCACATAGAACTGGGTTCAAGTCTCACTAGTTGGGTCAGGAGTCGCATCCATTTTCACAGCTAGGCTTCCCAAGGAGGTTTGGTCCCTTTTTGAGTCTTGGTCTTCCTAAGATTTCTTCCTGATAACATTTAGGGAGTTTTTCCTTGCCGTGGCCACCTTTTCAGTTTCAGACAATGCTCTGATATGAAAAGTGCTCTAATGTATGACTAAATTTGACTTGACTGGACAGTTATGCACATCAATTTAAGGTCCTGGTTGCCAGCCCCAGACATTTACAACTCCTTCATTATTATCAAAGTGTGTTTCGTTGTATATTGCAGACTATTGTTCAGGATCTAGTGAAGACTTGTTTTGATCGGAACAAATTTTAGGTATGTTTTGCAAATCTAAATCTAAAAACTGTATTCTTTTTTTACCTCTAAAACATGTAGTGAGATGCTCTTTGCCACTGTTGCCCTGGGCGTGCTCAGTTAGGGCTTTTGCCGCCTAATTAGATAGTTGTATTGATGATTGGATTGGATTGATTAAAGCTGCTTTGAGACAATGCTCCATTCTAAAACATCTCACAGCTCAGAGATCTTCTCAGAGTCCCGTCTGTGTAGAGTTTGCATGTCCTCCCTGTGTCTGCATGGGTTTAGTCCTGGCACTCCAGTGTCCTCCCAAATTCCAAAGACGTGTGTTAGGTTAATTGTTGTTTCTAAATTGACCTTAGCGTATTGGTGTGTGTATATGTACCCTATAATGGATTGGCTGAACAAAATGATCTCTAACCAAGAGTTACACTACCCAAAAGTAGGCTCTGAGAGCCTTTTCACTGAGTGCAGGGGAGGTAAATCCCCTTTTCCTTCACATGTCTGCCTGAGAACTACACGCTGAGCTTGGTAGAAATCTGACATTCTCACCTGGGTGCTTTATTTTGTTGTCAGTGAGTTTATAAAGGTCACATTGCTCTTTAAACAGTGTCATCATGCGTTTAAAACCTGGAGCTGCTGATTACTCACTTTCATACAGAGTAACGTGATGACATTAGAAGCCTGGTAAAATGAGTAGAGTGACTTGTACATGCTCTGGCACGCCCGCTACAGAAACTCCCTGTACAGATTCTGACCCTGTTCATGTTTAATCCCACAGATCTGATCATGTGTGGAGATTCGAATGGGAACATATGGTTCAACCAACCACCCAAATGGACCAAATGGACTCCAAGACAATCGGTCAGTCTCATTCCACATTGCTTTTTTCCAGTTTTTTCAGTTGTTTCACCTAACAGCCCAGAGTCTATACGTATGACACACTGTTAAGTATAAAAACTAATAAACTAATTCCAGTTTGATATGTATATTACATTTCCATACCTGCTTGGACACTGTTTACAGTAAAGTGTTTGTAGCTTCCGATCTAGAGAACCACCTCAACATGCCATGTAATTTCACTAGGGGGGCCAAAACATGTACACATTAAAGGCTTAGAGACATTTTTTCAGGAATCCCATGGGTCACGTGATTCCTGCGGGACTCCTGCGGGATGGGACTCACCTTAACTATTACTCACGTGATTGGGACGGTACAGGATAAAAAAGTTAACGGTGCTTCCGGCCACTGCTTCCCGCCGTACTTCATTGAACAGCAGCAATGGAGGGAGTAAACACAAGCTCAGAAACTGATGTCGTAAAAATTGATTTGCAACGCAAAGTCAGAAGTAACGACTTATCTGTAAAGCTTCATATGCACTTTTTTCTTTATACAAAACTCAGACACAGTATGTGAATTGTGAAGATAATGCTTTTATGCACATTTGTTGGTTGACAACAGTTCTCTTGCTTTGTGCAGTTTTTTCTTTTGGCAAATTAATGCCTAATGTTTTAAGGAAATAATTGCTCAATAAATGAGTAAAATGCAACTTTATGATATGTTTGTGTTTATTCAACAGGGACTCCACTTTTTCCTCCATATGAAAAAACACAGGTCATGTATTATTTATGTTTTGTGGCCTGTAGTAAAGGATTTTCCCTATATTACCACAAATGAACTGTACCTGTTGCCATATCCTTTGAAACAAAACTGCAGAACACAAACTAATCTCAAAAAGAATGGGGATAAGTTTAAATTTCATTATATTGCCTAAAAACTAAAAGAAGTAAAAAAAATGTCATTTTGAATGGGAACGGGATGGGAGTGGGAGTCATTTTACCAGGAGAGGGACAGGACAGGAATTTTTTTATTCCGACTCGGGATTGGGATGGGACACGATTCTCTTCTGTGGAAGTGGGATGGGACAGGAATGAAAATCCACTCCTGTGTCACCCTCTAATTCCCACAAGTGTGTGAGAGAGGCTGAGGATGTTTTGGAAAATTTTGTACTACTGCATATGATTGTAAACAGGTACTGTAATCAGGTAATTCAAGTACTTTTTGAACGTGTGTACAAAGTAAGATGTGTGAGCTATAAAATGGTTTCTTTAAATGTAGTGAGATATTAACAGGCTAGTAAGAGGCAATGTGTTTATGTTGGATGTAGGGAAATAAATTGGTTAATTTGTTATTTTACATTAATCTTTGTAGATTTTTGTTGTGTGACTTTGTGAACAAGTGAAAAGTGGCAAAACAGTAAAGGCCTGTGTGGAGGTGCTATTTGCACCAAGTGTCACAAGTTTCTGAGCCTGCTTCCAAGCAGAAGTATTTCACCGGAGTGTTGCAAGAAGCCAGCAGAAGTTCCAGGCTAGTTGTGTTTGATGCGTACTAGCATCAGCTGTTCATGTCGACAGAGAACTATAGGTAAGTATGTATACAGTTTTGCTATGTTAACATATGCATTGTTGTGTGTAGGTAGTAGTTGCGATGTGTAGTGTTGTGCAGTTTAAACTGGATGACATATGGTGAGATTTGTGGTCTGTGCTGTTTTTAGTGAGTGAGAAAGTGATGTTTCTTGTCAAATGTTTGTCAAGTGGTTTACATGTTGTGTAACTTGTAGGATGGCAGGGAAAATTGAAAACGTAGCTATCTTGTCAGCAAAACGGCGCAGTGGACATTGTGGCTGGTGGACAGTGCAAGTTGTCATGTTTGATGAAGCTGGACTTTGCTTTTGACGACAACAAATTTGAAGATGTCAAGAATAAGACAATTAAAGAGATTCTGGCTAATCCAGTGAATTATCAAAGAGTATAACGGGACGTGTTTTCAGTAGGCAATATGTTTAATGTGATTAGTGAAGTTTATTTATTGTAGTAGTATTTTCAAACAGAAAGTGTAAATATATTTGTACAGTAGAAATATTTTGAATGTGTTCTTGTGTTGCAGGCCCATGTGACTGTGTGCATTTTGGAGGAGCGTGAGAGAGGAATTGCAATGACGAGACAAAACCAACCATTTAGCAAAGTGTTATATGCAGTATCAGATCAGACAGCATCAATCTGCATGGCAGTTTGGGGAGATTTGCAAATGGAAATTGGGACGTGGTATCATGTAAAATATGTATCTGTGCCCATGTTTTTGGGAAAGGTGACATTAAGTACTACAACACAAACAGTAGTTGAAGAAGTCAGTCCTTCTGGACCAGCAGTTAAAGATGACGTGGAGACCATTTCTGGGAAGATTGTTAGTGTAGATGTAGTTGTTGACCACATCTGCAGAAAAAGACATGTTTTGAAGAATGTGAATATAGAAGCATTTATGACTAGATGTGAGGATTGCAAAGGGTTCATCAAGAACTCAAAGTTAAAACGTCTTGTTTGTGGAAAGATCTCGGTATTTGCGGCAGATGGCAAGAAACACGTGTTGTGATCCATATTACACTTTCCATCTGACACTGGAATCGACACAGATCATTTATCCTCACAGCTTCTGCGTTTAGAAACGGTGCAAGCTGTCTGCCGAGCTGGCAGAGTACTGTCACTTTCTGTGAGCAGTGTAGATGATTGTAAGGCAAGCCCGTCCAAGGGCAACCTTGACACAGGGTGCTTGAAGGAAAGACTGATGGAATCAAAAACAAAGAAGCCAGAGTCTACAGAGGATGCTCCAGAACATGGCAGTCATGTTGCTGCAGAAGTACATGGTGTTGAAGACAGTCTATTTGCCATATTTCCTGAGGACACAGAAGAGTCGACTCTTGAAAGAAGTGAGCCTGTGAGGACGAAAGCAGGTACGAGAAGAGTGGCTTAGTATACATTAGGGGAAGACCAAGAAGAAGGACCTCATGGGTAGGTTGGTTAGAAAATTGAATGTGTCCACACTAGACTGGAGATCCAAACTGGAACTACACAGGAAACAGGGAGACATAGCTTAGGAAGAACTGAAGACATCCTTTTCAGCCAAATAGTGTTCAACCACCATAATAGTTAAATAATCCTTCAATGTGATCTACCTCACAGCAAATTACATGTAATTGTGATGATGTGCTTCCAAGGACCTCCCACTAAGGACTCATTTTAGAATCTATTTTGTTTTATAAGATAGTGTATTTATTTTATTACTACTTTAAGTTTTATTATTGATTTGTATTGATTTAAATTATGTACCTAATTTTGCTATAATTTAATACACTTTTAAGTATTTATTTTATTAACATATAGGCCACCCATGGAGGATGGGTCCCCTGTTGAGTTTTGGCTCTCCCAAGGTTTCTTCCTATTACTTTCAGTGAGTTTTTCCTTGCCACTGTCGCACTAGGCTTGCTCAATTTGAGATTGACCTTTTAAGATAATATAATATTGTAAAGCTGCTTTCAGACAATGCACCACTGTAAAAAGCGCTTTATAAATAAATTTGAATTGAATCGAATGTTTAAACAGTGAGGTTTTACATTTAGGTTTTAATATTAGTTGACAATTTCAAGCTTTCGGCAAAATGTCAGGAAAATGTTTAATGTTGCAAGAATATTTAACATCAGTCACCAACTGTTTGTGAAATGTTGTGTTTTTTGTTCTGTTGGACCAGTTGTGCCTGATGTGAGGCTGCATTATGCAACTTCTGTAAGCATGCATGAGGGTTATTACGCATTTGTAGAAAGTAGTGTTAAGTGTTGTAGTTACCAATATTGTCAAATACAGTTTCTTTACTTATACTTAATTCATCTAAATTTTTGCATGATCATTACAAAGTAACATTTTTAATGTAAAGATGACTTTAATATAATTGGTTAAACTCTGAGGATGTGCTATGGCATTTAAAAATAGATCAATAAATATTTAAATTTGTGCATATGTCAGGGATGAAATTAGGTTGAACTGTTACTTTACAACATCAGGGTTTCAGCAGGATGTCAGGATATTTTCAAACAGCAACAGTTTGTGAAATGTGTTTGTTTGACCAGTTGAGCCTCAGGTTGCATGACGGAACTTGTGTAATTATTCATGAGAGTTCATATAAATCTATAAGTGGTTTAACTGTTTTAGTTACCATTATTGGAAAGACCTGCAATAGTTTCTTAATTGATCATCATCTTTATTTTTCATAAAATAGTGTAAATCAAAATGATCATTACAAAGCTACATAATTGTTAGAATGTAAAGTTGACTTTTTAATATAATGCTATTACAAACACCAAGTGTTATTAGCTCTTTTAGATGGCAGATATTGGTACCACTGTTGTGGAGGTGGCAGGAGGAGGACACTAGTTGTGCTTGCAGGTTGTGCTATGGCATTAATTTTTAAATAAATAAATACATTTATACACTTGTGCATTCATAAATCAAAGGACATATGACCAGAATCAGGCAACTAACAAGCCACACTGTGCTATGGACCCATATTATTATTATTATTATTATTATTAATAATAATAATAATAATAATGATAATAACAGCAACAACAACAACAAGTGAAAGGGGTTTGAGATGTCAGTTGTGTGGGGGATCAGCTTGTAGGCCTGTTTAAAAACGTGGGGTTTGTTTTTGAAGGGAGAGAGTCTGAGTTTCTGATGGATGTGTGTTCCTTTGAGTAGCTTACTTTGACGTCCAAAGAAGTCCCTTATTTTTTCTTTTTTAGACATAAAAAATTATATTAAATAGTGATATTGAAGTCTCTCTAGCTGCTAGTTAACAACTTACAGTGGTGGGTGAACAAGGACTCCTGACCAAGACCAAGTAACTTGCAAAACACTGGTTTGCAAGTCCAAATGAACATTAAAACAACTGTGAAGCATAGTGGTGGAAGCCTCATAAGGTGGGCTGTTTTCCTGACAGGGGCCGTACCCTCGCCAGATGCGGTTTACCACCAGATGGAGTGACAGCCGGGTCGGCCAATCACACATTAGCAAGTAACATCAGAACTATTCGATGAGCTTGTGGGCGGGCTAAGAGGAATCGTCTTCGGCTTGAGTAGCCGCTATCCACTTGGTTCTATTGCTTTCACCTCGCCTCCACTTAGTATAGCGCAACATTGTTTGACTAAAACTGCCTTTTGAAAAAGTGCATGGGACATGTCCCCCCAGCCCTAAATTACGTTGGTGATGGGAAGGGCCTCTTTAGTGAGAACATCTGATAATCTAGCGTCCTCATCATGTGGCAGAAACGATCCATCTAATAAACAAACAAACAGGTTAACTGTGTTTAAAACAGACTTGAATTGTAAATTAATGTAAGTGAAAGCAGTGTGTTCTTCTTATGGGTTATGCGAGACTGATCAATGATCACTGGTTATGGAAAACGGTCAATTCCAGTCACTGGCTAATCAATGTATCTCTATAACCTGTAACATCAAAGCCTTTTGCAAACAGTTATTAACAATTAAAGCTAGGATCAACATTTAACATTAAGTAATCAAAATAGAATGACTGACCCATCATGTTTAATATTACCATAATAAAACTATGGGTATTACAAAGTCTCTCAAAAAAATGACTGATAATGAAAACAAATAACTGTTTAATCCAGTTAAAAGGCCAAAAGCAAAAACTTGAATGTAAACTGGTACCTGCTATGCCTTGGTTTACAAAAGTGGAACAGAAACAAAAGTAATTAATTATGCAACTTTATTGAAGGGGAAAATGAAAATGGCAATACATTTAAAGCTGTACAGGATCGGAGTTATACAAACTAGCAAAACAGATATGTTGGATAATCCCAATGTTGGGCTGCCGCCAAGCGTTTTCTTTGTGTTCACATGCTCTGAGTCCATGACATTGGCAGTAGCAAATCCTACAAAGATTGTTCTGCCCAGGCAGGCCAGCACTGTGGTCACAGACATGGTATGAGGTGAAAGGTCAGTGTAAATGTATGACACAGACCACAAGGCAGAGAGAAGCAGGAAACAGAAAAAAAAAACAAAACACTCCACTGGATGAATGGATGGATGAAGTCTGACATGATAATTCCTTCACTTCGTGCTGTAGTATTGTTTTGGGATGACAAACATGGACTGTTCCTCCTTCAGAGACAGATGGGATAAAACAGCCTTAAGACAACAACCAAATACGAGAGCATCAACAACAGTTTGTAACTATGTCCTGCCACCATCACATGGCATATTTCTGTGTCCATTCCCGTGCCAATTTGTTGTATCTGCAAAAAGGATGAAAAAGTGTTATCCTGTGCCACCATGTGCTTGGCAGTCATGCTGAATAGTGCCATATCAGTTTTAAAAGTATACTCTTTATTGTGACCATTCCTTATAACAGAACATGTATCCTCTGAATTCCTATCAAAGATCTAAACCTAAATCCTAGATCTAAACCCTAAAGGGAGGAAGACCATTCGCAAAAGGAAATACATTTGTACATTTCCCTTACTTATCCATTATACATGCCGAGTTCTGAATGTTTAAATATTATTAGTTGTATATTATACAACTAATAATCCAAATATTCAACTGTTCATCGTGCTTCCAATGCTCCTTTCAACCATGCTTTCACTCCAATAGGAATGCAGGGCACCAACCATGAAACAGATACAGGAAAACTGTTATTAACATTCTTAAGTATCATGATTAAGTGGACACTCACACTAAGAGACCAGAAGACCCAGGAACTATGATATGTCAGGTAAATTGCTTGAATACTCTATGATAAATCACCTATAAAGAATTAAATTCTGCAGTAATTTGTGAATGATTTTTTTGCTGTAATTTGTAACATTAATGCCCAACTTGAGTGAACTGGGTGGAAATACCCAGGGGTGGGAGGACACGTCTCCCCTTTCTGGAAGTAAGAGTATTGTCCTCTAGCAGTATAATCATTGGTAAACATAGCCTGTATTTAAAATGGCATGTAGTAATATGCATGGAAAGCATTTGTACGGAGCCACCAAGGTGTAGAGGTGGGAATTTTGATTTAATGGTTCATTTTTTCCTAATCTGATCCCTCAGTTTAATAATCCGTTCCCTCAAACTACCTACTAGGCATAACATGCAGTAAACAACCAAGAGACGTAATCCAGTTCAGTCGGTGGTGATAATGCACTAATACGCTATGACAATTGACACAACACAAAAAGAAGAAGGGTCCAATAGTAGGCATGTTGTGTAAATTCATTATATTAAATGTATATGAATGTTATACTAGTTAACTAGTGTAATTTCAGACACTCCCTCAGTGTTTGCGTCGCTGTCCCAGTGATACTGCATGCTGAATCTACATGCACATTAGCGCCTATAGTTTCACTATTTTCACTCAATTAATGTCTTACTGATTACTATTATTGAAATACATTAGCTTGCTTTATTCATGCTTGATTGTTAAATTGAGAGAACAATTTAAGTTTCTAAAAATAATTTCCACCTTGATACTTTGGGTGCTCCATACAATTGTGCCAATTATAGATGCTAAATAATTTGGTTTTCATTTTTGTAGGACTGGATTCCCCCTTTCATATACATCACAGTAGATTGCTGTACAGCCTACCGTCACCCGAACCCACACGCATTTTATTTTACTATTAAGTTATAAAGCATTGTACATATTTAAGTTGCCATACATTTGGTGACAATTGAAGATTGTAATTAAAGGGGTCAGTAATTAAATCTCTCTGAAAAGTGTGTGGTTTGATTTAGATTGTTGAACTGATTAGATTGGATTCATTAGTTATTAATTTAAATACAGTAGAATCCGGTTAATGGGACCATATTCGGACTGAATCCTAAAGTACCGAAACAAATCCTATTATATACGTGTAATGTTATTCACTTATTTAGACTAAAATTCCACTTAATCGGACCAAAGAACGTGAGAAGCGAATAAGACAAAGAAGCCACAAGTCGCCACTTAGCCACTGCATAGCAGGTCAGCAATTTATAGGAAGATTTTTAGGATCCCCAGGAGAATTTATGCTTTTATCAAAGGTCAGGAAATCCGAAAAGTTGTGTTGACAAGAGCAAATCCAGTGGGAGGTGACCACACACACCACTTTCTTAATTTTGTGCAGTCCGTCAAGAGAAGGCGTCAGATCACACTGGATAAGTTCTTCAAACGTTGACTGGAATTTAGTAAGAACTTGTTTTTTACAGTATTTGTACAGTTTTTTACAGTATTTTGCTTCCCATGCTGAGTATCTATAGATTGTGTTGTAGATCGTTTCGAAAAACTTGGTTGCAAATTTATTTTTCAATGAACAAAGTTTATAAGCATCAATAGTTCTTGTTTGTACGGTCACTATATGTGTATATCACACAATAAAGGTTTAATAAACATTTAATATGTTACATAGCACGTCCTGTCTTATCTTGTTCGTTTAATCAGACCAGACTGTTATAAGGACCAAAATGATCGTGTCCCTATGTGGTCCGATTAACCGGATTCGACTGTACATCTTCTGCTTTTACAACTGTAGCCCACTTAAAGCTCAAAATATGCTATTTTAAAGTTAATGTAGCAGAGATTAGACCCTGAGATTAGACCCGAAACAAATATTTAATGACTACTGTGAAACATCATACTGAAACCATCTTCAAGATGGTTCTTAATTAAGATTATTTTAGATGAGATCACACCATTCTCATTGTACTTAGGAACACTATGACCATCTATAGGGACATTCTTAGTATTATTCAATGGACATGTAGTACCTGTATCAAGTGATGGAAGGGCTCAGAAGATTTAAAAAATATATACTGCTCACAACAATTTCAAAATGAAATATCCCCAAATTAAAGATTTCCTATTTTTGTGAGCAGTGTATGATATTTCATTTGAAGTTTAACCATTTGGATGCTTTAGACATTAGGACTTAATCACTGTGATATTAACAGCCAGCTGTATAAACAATGCAACCATCTTTGTCATCGAAGATGCAAGTTGCAGTAATCTGAGGATAGGGTTTATTTAAATTAATGTCTTATCTGGATACCAATACAAATAAATTTGTTTGGCTAATCCAGATGTGTTTTGAGTAAACAGCTGGCCCCATATCTGAATGTAGCACAATCAAACAATGTCATAAAATCAACAAGGCACTGAGCATAATTGGAAAAAAAATATATAATCAAAAACTGAGAATTGCCAGTGATTAACGCCAGCGTTATATTTTCAATGAGCCATCTGAATGCTGACATTCTTTAACTTGATTCATTCTATTGTCTATGTCTTTTTATTTATTGAAGTGTACAATATTTCAATGGATATACCATATACCTCAAAATTAATTTATATAGCTGCCAAGCTCACACCATCACATAACGAGGTCATATTTCTCTCAGACACAGAAGTTATTTGCTTATACTTTGCAAATGTGACGAGCCATTTATTGAGTTCTCTGCACAGCAGAACCAGACATAGGTATTCGATGCACTTGGCAGCCAGTTAACAGTATTAGTTAGCAGTGATAGTGTTGGCCACACATTCATGCAGTGAAACTCAATAAGCAGCATCAATGTAAAACGATAGCGCTTTATATTGCATCAGACAAAAAATTGGTCATGTTTCATCCTTCTTTAATAATTTTTTAGGCCGTCCTTTGCCTTAATAATGGCTTCAACCCAGGGAGGTTGTACTAGTGTGCCGAGTTTGACTTTTCTCAGATTAAGCCTTTTTCCCAACAATAAATTCCTAAAATCCTTTGGCATGTCCTTCTTTTCCATATATTTAATATTGCTGTTCATGTGTTCGTCACACAACTCAAAAGTCTAACTAACAACTGACAATCCGGTTTGGTGCTAGATTTATTAGGATGCGCAACCTATCGACATGAAACGATGCACTGCTATTGGTGCAAGCAACAAATTTTTTGTCTGGGAAACTTCTGTCAGTGCTGGTTAAAATACATAGATGCTTACCCCTCACCTATAACATGGCATATTTTTCTGTCCATTCTCTTGCCATTTTATTGTACCTGCCAAGGCAGTGTATCAGGTAAATATGTAGAGCTAGCCACACAAGGATCAGGACTGTGTAACAACAGGGGCACCCAATAGTCAATTATACAAGGGTTGACAATTCAGAGATTAAATTTAAATGGATAATTTAACAGAGCTGTGTTAATAACGGACACATTGGCTATACTGATCTGCTTTAATCAAAACCGTACGTTAGTTTTGTGAACAAGTGAATGCACGAGGTTCCAGATATATAAATGTATACATACTTTTCTGTGTCTGTTTTGTAGATTCGCGCAATCTCTGGTACAAGAGGATCATCGGGGTTTGGATCACATAAGAGTGAGCAGATGGATAGAAGAACTACAAAAAAAGAGGATTCGGTTACAAGGCAACACTGGCAGGATAGCACACAGCTGTTCATTTGGGTTATATCTATGTAGCAAGTATGCAAACATTTGCAATTTATGGAAATTCACAATAATTCTAAAAAATTCAGAAACAACCTTGTGCAGGGCAAAGCCATAACACTTAATTATAACAATAGATGGTATTACAAACAACACAGACGATCAGTCAGATGAACTACATATTTAGCAAGTGAAACCAATTTATATACAGTAGTCATAGGTTAGAGATAATATACAGGTAGAGAGGGGACAAGCAGAAGTACAATTTACAGATTATTACAAATAAGCAGTGGAACATCACAAGTAACTTGCACAAAAAAGTCTTTAAACAATTGTTGATGAATAGTCTAATCCAAATGTGAGCTAAAGTGCCAGCAAGCACACGACTGGTAAGACAGTTTATTTCTCTCACGCTCTCATACACATACACACATACATACACACACATATACACATACATACACATACACACATACACATACACATACACACATACACATACACATACACACACACACATACACACACACACACACATACACACACACACATACACACACACACACACATACACACACACACACACACACACACACATACACACACATACACACACACATACACACATACACACACACACACACA
>JAUZST010036778.1:0-27722 GCA_034779995.1 Parotocinclus haroldoi | reverse complement strand
TATAAATCTGATGTCTAAATATATCTCAATCTGATGCTGTTCATCGCTGTCTATTGTTGATGCAGCCCCATTGCTGTCAGTGTGTTTTGGTATGTGTGGCACTCTCATAAAGTTTAACATGCTTCTGTTCACCCCCATGAATATGCCACTTGCTACTCAATCAGGATAACTGAGTTTGCATTTGCATAATCAAACAACTGTCTTTGACATTTCATTTGCTTTTCTGATTATACTGTTTCATTAAATAACATAAAAATTGTAATCACTTATTATTTTTTTGACACATTCCCTAATATATATATATATATGGATAGATAGATAGATAGATAGAGAAAGAGAGAGAGAGAGCTAGATATAAACATTTGCCATATCATTGATCCCCCTCCACTAAATTCTCACACTGCCATCTGTGTATCTCAAAAATACAACATATTTAGCTGTCTAATTTTATTGTAATTGAGTCCACTGTAGCCTCGGCTGTCTGTTCATCGCTGACAGAAATGTGATGTGGTCTTCTGCTGTTGTAGGCCATCTGCCTCAAGGTCTGCTCAGCACAATTGTACAGTGTCAATCTGAGTTAGCTTTTCTGTGAGCTTATGCCAGTCTTACCATTCTCAGTTCAGCTTTTTTTCATCAACAAGGTAGTCCCATCTGCAGAACCGCCGAACACTGGTTGCTTTGTTATTATTGCACTGGTAAATACTAGTACAATATTGAAATCCCAGTAAATCAGTAGTTGTAAAATAAGCAAAATCATTGACAGTCGTGTTTGTGAAGTGCTACTAAAGAAGAAACCTCAACAATGGTTTTGGCACCTTATGCGGGAAGTCCACGAGGCAGCAGGTGAGGTGTCCTGTGGCTTTTGACTCACCCTGTATCTGTTACAATTTAGAGTAAAACTATGTAACTTTAGTTGTTTGGAGTATTTTGCCTTACAAAAGCTACAGTCTTTACCATTCGAATTGGATCTGCAACATATGAAAACGATTATTATCCTGATCTGAAACATTTATTATAACTGGGTAGGTTCTAAATATGCCACCAAAAATAAATCAATCAAGAAAATGACTGCAACAGTTGTAGTCATTTTCTTGATTATGGTGTGTTCATATAAAGGGAACTGGTTGTATTTTAAAGATGTCAACTAATATAAACAGGTGACTTTTCATATTGTCTGAAAACTCCTAAATAAACTGAAAGGCTGTGAAAACGTAGGATCTACTCACAGATGAATTTAGTAATGTTAATTATCTCAACACATCTGTGCACGCTACGGTCTGGGATAACGTTGGGACAGTATGGAAAATACATATAAAACATAGTGTTTCTTACACTATTTTACTATTATATACTATAATAATTTGTATTCTCTTTCATTACAGACATTATAAATTTTATTATCAGATGTTCTTTTTAAAATATGAATTTCCATGACTTATTTACAGTACAACAGTATTTAAAATTCATCAGTAATTACCAATAGGGACATTTGTATAATTTCAACCTCATATTGGAACTGGGTGATTCATTACTAAATCAACCCAAGCACTCTGCTTTTGTTTCCCAATCACTTTACCAGCCAAACATTGCATAATGTCCTCTGTAGAGTGGGCGACCGTGTGAATGGGCGTATAATGCAGCTGCCCATACAGTCAGCAATCAGTGTTAGAATCTGGGAGCTCACAGCAATCAGCCATAATTGGAACATCCTTCAGGGGAAAGCCTTTTTTCTGAGCAAATCGCTCTGATTTTACATTCCCTATATGGATAAATTGTAACATCTGATAATTCTGATTTGGAAAGAATCAGAAATGCTCAGTCTGTAGGCAGACGTTGTGCAGCTGTGTTTGTGTGGGTGTGAGTTCTGTAGTATCAAATACTTGACTGTTGATGAAGTTTGGCTTCTCTTTGAGTTGGCATCCCACAAAAAAAATGAATACATATTGAATTAAGGAATATGAATTCTCTATTTGCATCATATTGAGGATACAGGAATTCCAAAGAAACATTTTGGCAACTGCAGTAATTACCATGTTTTTATAACTGCCACTGTATTGAATAGATTTTGGCTTGGATATGAATCACACTGCTTAATACTTGTCATTTGGACTGTTTGCCAGGAAGCCAGCTTGCTCAGTGGTACAGACTATTGATTTCCTGTCATCTCACATATTCATGTTGATTAATGAGAAACTCGTCAAACTTGCCGTCACGCTGCGCTTATGACCTCACTGGTAATGGCAGGCTCCAAATGAACTGAGTCGTATTTAACTTGGAATTAGACATTTATTATGGGAAGTAGCCATATTTATGCCCTGATTTCTTTATATGACATGGACGTATGGTTATATAAAAGCATTAAGTATATCAATCAGCACAAAGTATGCAGGCTAAGGTTTTTAACAGGGTACAGTAAAGGTCAGCATTGCAGCTGAGACTTCAGATATTATTCCTTTGATTAATCCTTGGCCCAGATGTGTAGTGATGATAGCATCAATGTGTTTCTTCTTACTAGAGATAGTGTCAGGGTACAGATACAGCCGGATGATCCGGACCCTCTCTGTATCCCTCTAGGTGCTCTTAGATCCACACTGCTGAATTTGTTATAATTGATTATCAAAGATAGTTTCTTCGTCTGTTGTCTAGGGAGTATCTCAGCTTGGTGAAAGTTAACGAACAGCCTATGTATGTGGGCAAGCTAATTAAATTAATTAATTCATTTAATGGAGAATGTCTGCCAAATTATGCTCAGTGCAATCAGAGTGCTTTGATATTCAATGCCAAGTTGTCTCTTCTGACTGTAAGGTGGACTTATTTATTTAACCTAGTTTGTGTTTGTTCTGTTTACAAATTCATGGACTATTTTAACTTGCATCTGCATAAACTGACGAATCTCATGCCAGTTAATTTGTACTTTATTCTGACTTTTCTTTATGATGTGTTTCAGTCGTATAAGATTTCAGATGTATAAGCCTCAAATGCCCACTGGTTACCACATGAACTTAAGTAATGTGGACATATAATTAAATGTTTCACATGTCTTAAACCCAGCCCATTAAGAAATAAAGCAACTTATTTTGTCGATTCTAAATGAAAAGATGTGAACTGTGGGGATCTGGGGTAGTATAAATCCTAGAACTTGATGATTGTAGGAGGCAAAAAATGGGGCAGCTTGTGGGCCATGAGGTATGAACTGGGTCTGTGGAGGAAGAAATCCAGGTATTTGAGGGGAATGGTGACTGTGGTTTCCTTTTCCTCAACACAGTACTTGACACTTGCTTGAAACTAACAGGAGGTTGGTATGGCCTGGCCTAATCAATTGGCTGGTCAAGACATGCCCTGGTGCAGGAGTTGGCTGAGGCACAGTCAACCAGAGTAAATCGTATACCTATCTATTTGAGTATGTTATCTCCACATTCCTGGTACTCTGTGTATCCCCTTGTTGGACTTTGTGGATGGTGGGGAATAGGTGGGGACTCAGTGTCCTCTTCTGCTACTTACCGTGACAGCTGAGAGAGTTTAACTGTGCTGGAAATCACATCTACTGATTTCCTACATACCAAATGTTCCACATTTGCTATACATAAAGGTATTTCAGACATAACAGGATCAGTTAAGGATGACAAAAAACTGTAACCTATGTTCAAAGAGACCCCAACTCGGATTCCTGGTATTAATATGAAGGAACTTGGAGGATGTAGATAATAGCTGTCAAACTAGCATATCAGGGTCATAAATGTGAAATAATTTAAGATCTAGGCAGAACTCTCCAAACTTGTCTTTTTTTTAAGTGGCCATAAACCTGGGATAAAATCAGATACCAAGCCTTTAAAATGCTTCAGCTGTCACGGTTTTATTGATGGATCAGCAAATTGTAAAAAAAAAAAAAAAAAAACAGTCTACCTGTGGAGTAGACTGCAACAATCAACAAACTCAAAAGTGCTTCAACTGTGGGGTAAACATGTTGCAGACACTAGAGAATGCCCCAGATGCTTAAAGGAGAAATAAATCCAGCATATAATATGTACAAAAAAATCAGCTGGCCTGAAACCCAGATGTTTAATGCTCCTTCTTTATACCTATCAAATCATACGCAGCTGTTCTAAAAACTACTCACTCAACCGCTTGCCAAACTGTCCTAAACTTGAGCCATAAGTACAAATCCAACTAATTTCCAACCTACTTCAATGTATAGTAGAGCAGCAACAGCCCACCATAACTGCCAAATGGATATCTCCAAAGACATAAAAATAGAAGTTGTTCTGTCTGGCTGCAGCTTTAGCATCTGTAAAATGCAGACACTCTCATCCTAACTTCATAATGGACATCAATCACAAGTTATTTAATGAAATTGAAGTTTTACAGATAAATTTGCAGATATTTCGACATCTAATGGATGACCTCAACAACATTGCATATTGATTTCAGGAAACTCTAGTCTCACATAAACTCCCCCAGTATACTAAATGACTATATAAAGTATCAACCCCTTATCAGGAAATCACATTGGCCATCAGGGGGTACAGACTTCAAATCTTAACAATAGACTTAACAATAGTTTTAAGCACATGCAGTCCAGAAAGTCCTATTAGACTCGTTGATGGTTGGGGATGACCTCTGTGGGAGCAACCATTTCCATATAACAATAACTACAGGAAAAGCAATTATCTCACAATGTATCCCTAGATGGTCAGTAAAGAAAGCAATTTGGTACAATTTCCAAATCTTGTATAGAGGAGCTAAAACATGCCCACAGGTTAATCAAGATCAGATTAAATGGTTTACAGTAGGTGTCTCATCTGCAGCATATGCACACACCCCACAGATATCAGCAGGGCAAAGTCATAAATGTAACCTCTGATTCAATCATCAATGCAAAGAAGCTACTGGAGACCATAAGAGACCTGATGCTCTATAAAATCTGTCAAAGCAAAGCCTGGAAAATATGTCTTCATCTATATCTTACTGTGATAGCTGGGAAAGGTATTTTAGTCCTGGAGTCCATATTGCCTGATTTCCCACTGACAAAACTGCATTTTGATAAATGAATCAAATAAAGTAAGCCTCAGAAACTTCAACAGGCTCCTCTACAGCTTCCATAAGGGACATAATCCACAAAATGAAAGGGTAACCCTCCGACAACCAAATCCAGCATTTCAAACATCATACAGTCGATGAATCAATTTATAACTAACATAAGCGGAATTGCAGTTAAGCTTGCAGAGAGCCCTAAACTGATCACAACACTGCAGTAGGCCATGGTAAAATTTACTGCCATGTCCTCAAACCCTTCCGAGCGATCAGCTGAGTATCCTCCTCAATCTCCTGCACCTAATACGGATTACAGGACATAGTACACACCCCTGGAAAAAAGCCATCATTATCCCAATAACTGCTAACCCATTACTCTCACAAGTTGATTCTGTACAATCTTAGAAAGAATGGTCAATGATAGACTTGTATTGAAGCTAGAATCAGAAAACTATGTAAGCTCACTCCACTGTGGATTCTGCAATGGAAAGCATCCTCGAGACCACCTCATCCGATGAGACACAGATATTCACAGATATAGTGTTGTAGGCTCTATTGTTGGATGCCATCTTTCATATAAGTCAGTTTTTCCAATATCTATCTAGTGCTGCTTCATTAATCTGTAAGTGCCCTTATTGTGCGGTGGAAACATATAGGTATAACCATATATAAGTATTGATAGTTGAATCTATCTAGGATGCCAAAGAAATGCTAACAGTACAAATTCTGGGACTGTGGGAGCCTAATGGTTAAGGTACTGGACTCTAGACCTAATGGTCCAGGGTTCAAATCCCACCTTTGCCAAGCTGCCACAGTTGGGTCCTTAAGCAAGACCCTTAACCCACCGTTGCTTAAATTGTAAGACTGTATAGCTGTAAGTCGCTCTGGATAAGAGCTGGATATGTCTGCTAAATTCTGTAAATCTAAATGTAATTTCATAGTGCCAGCTTTAAACTGTGGTGGAGGAGGACTAATGGCCTGGGTGTTTTTCCTTGTTTGGGCTTTATTTTCTGGGAAGGGAAATCTTAATCCTACACTGTGTACTTACAACTTTCATGCAATAACTGTGCACTGAAAAACCATTATCACTGCTGAGTCATTAAGCAAGGTCCTGAACCTTCACCTACCACAATTAAGTTCTGGGCCCTTGAGCAATGCCATTCATTTGTGCTTGCCTTTGATTGTATGACCCCCAATAAAAAATAAATAAATTGCAAATAAAAACAAAACACCCAATGCTTAATTTGAATTTTATTTAATTGCAATATATGATCCAACAATGTTTCATTTTTTCAGTGATAAACTTTGCCAAGGGCATTGACCCAGCCCATTCCATAAAAGACAATGGCTTTTGAACTTGTAGCTGATAATAGTCTGGATGGCCCTTTTCATCTTTGGTCCAGAGAACACGACTTATCTGGGCTTAGAGGCATCTGGGCTGGATCATCATACAGTGGAAATGTGTACTGTGGTCAACTGAATCAGTATTCAGATAGTTTTGGGAGACAATCGAGATCAACTATTTCAGCTACAATTTAACAACAATGCAGGAACAGAGGTTTATTCAAAAATAAAATGACATTTATAAGACAAAACACTAAATATCCTTTGTTCATACCATCTGCAAAGATATAAAAGTTAAAATGTACATTTAAGGAGCTCCAAGGAGCTATTTTCCTTACCACCCAAACTTTTTTATTTGGGTTCGTATAATGTAAGGTTTCTCTGAAAAAGGGAATTTGCCAAATTCTTTGAGTGATGTTCAGATGTCCACATGCCTGTGTCTCCAAGTCAAGTAAAGTGCACTTAAACTACATAATACTTAATTTACTAGTGTTGCCTAAGTTTCAGTTCGTAATTGTCTTTGCTTGACATCAGCAGGATGTCTAGTAATAGGTTTTAATTTTATTTTGGGGCAAGCTTTTGTAATTAATTGGTGCCATGGTTTAATAAGATGGGGGAACAGACAGTCTCAGTAGGATGGCACAGTCTCTATAATGTCTAAAGGCAGCTCACTAGCAGATGGTGAGCTGATGCATCATTCTATATTAATTAGATCCACAATTGCTCTTCGGTTCTTTATCTCTGCTTTCATCACCTATTGCATGCACGATCTACCCAGCAGGGGACTTGCATTGCTTGCATTGCTCCTCCCAAGGTGAGAGGCTTGTAATTTTGGACTTTATAAATAAACTTGACATATGATTCTCTTGCACAATTAGTTTACTCATTTAATGATGCCTTGTTCTCATATCTATACCTCCATATTCTCACTTATACTATATAAAATAGGTTAGATAGAAGACATGAATTCTGCAGCATTTTCTTTTTTGTGTATTGATCTTTTTTGTCCAGACATAAGTGCTTTCGACAGTTTAATTAGGGGCGTTTCTGAACAAAGGCTTATATTGGCTCCTGCAGTCTTAGTTTATGGGACAGGGCTTTGGCAAAATGTCTGATAAGCTTACGTCACCTTTGTCTTTCTGAGCACTGCTTAAGCCTCCATCCATCACTGAACTCCATTATAGTAAAGCATATGGCACTGTTAATCATATATGTATTTTTATTACGAGACCTGTAATCAATTATGAGCTGCTGGTCTGGGTTTTAGGCCTTGCATTCTCTTCTAGGAGTAGGAGGAGAGCTGTTCATAAGAGTTGATCCATAAGGAGCTTGTGATCCTGAGGATGAGAATAAAGTTTACATTTTGGACTTGTACTGTTTGGCACGTTGCACTGTGCTACACTGACATCTGCTGGCTTTTTCTTGCTGTCAGTTTGCGTTGTTTAGGTGGGTGTGTTTTCGAGGACAAGATGCCACATTGGGCCCAGCACCCCACCTCCTCAAGCAACACCATCCCTGAAAATCTATCACTGTTCAGACATGCTTGCAACATTATGAATACAGTGGAATTCACTGTTTGGTGCGAAACTGATGCCCTAAAAGCACATTTGGAACAATTTCGTACAATAACTGAATGGAAAATTATTTTTAAACGATTGAGTAACTTAACCATTCAACACAATACTACTCACCTCCTTTTTGGGTTGGAAGTAGAACGGACTAGGCATATGAGGAGGGGCTCCTGAGCTTGGAGCTACATATGTTGTGCCTGGCACCGACTGATTTAGTATGAATAGTTTTCCTGCATTGTTTAAACACGCTGAAATTTCTATGACGATATGACATATTGAACAGAAAAATGCTTGCAAATAAAATAATAAATGCCTGATATGCTGTTTTTCTTCAAATTGACACATACAGTTGTGTATTTTTTCTACAAGGTACTTAAATGATCAAAAAATGATTAAAGAAGTTAAAGTCCCCAAGTGCCCTTGGCCATGAATTAGATCATGTATGAAAATTAATTTATAGACATTTATGTTTGTGACCTGTTGTGTTATTTGTAGTTAGCATGTCCTATAATGAATATCAATTAAGCCTTACAATATCAGGGTCATTGGTAAGATGTGAAGACCAAGATGTTTTCTATAGGGAGATCTGTGAGGGTATTTGTGGAGGTGGTTGTGCGTTTATGTGTAGAGGTAGTTATTTATATTTATTAGCTAAATACAGAATTTTCAGGCAATCTGAGACAAAAAACTGGGACTATATGTGCAGTAAAGGCCCTGTTAGCAAGCAATTGTAACCTTAAAACATCACAGACACTTTGAATCACTGTTAACTTAGTCTAATAGATCGGTATAGAATTTAGTTTTGTGTTTATGCCTAATACTAAGCATAACTTCTGACCACATATTCAGTGTACTGCTGAATAGTTAATGCCAGTCAATATTAGCAGCAATGCAGAAGTACTCACAAGTACACGCATGTTACAAGTTCATCCATACTTTATACTTTATACATAGTTTATTGAAACCTGATCTTGAAGATATTAGTAAGACAAATATTACTTTTAATATAGAAATGTTTAGCCTACTGAAATGTATGTAATTCACATCTCCATAATGCATAAATCCTGCAGAGGGAAACGTAAAGTGTTCTGAAGCTTCTTGGTAGTTGGCTGCGCTGACTTTGGACATGATATGGAAAAGTGGATCAACACCAGCAGATGACATGGCTCCCCTAACCATCACTGATTGTGGAAACTTCACAATAGACCTCAAGCAGCTTGGACTGTTTGTCTTCATCCAGGACCTTGCTTTGCAAATAAAATGCTAAATTTGCTCTCATCTCGAAACAAGACATTGGACCACTGAGTAACAGTCCAGTTCTTTTTCTCCTTGGCCTAGCTAAGACACTTCTGGCGGTGTCTCATGGTCATGAGTGGCTTGACACAAGGAATGCAACAGTTGTAGATCATGTCCTCGATACGTCTGCGTGTGGTGGCTCTTGAAGCACTGACCCCAGCAGCAGTCCACTCCTTGTGAATCTCACTCAGATTTTTGAATGGCCTTTTCTTCACAATCCTTTCAAGGCTATGGTTTTTCCTGTCGCTTGTGCAGCTTTTTTCTACCACACTTTTTCCTTTCACTCAACTTTCCATTAGCATGCTTGGATACAGCCAGCTTCTTTAGCAATGACCTTTGTAGCTTACCCTCCTGGTGAAGTGTGTCAATGACTGCCTTCTGGATATTTGTCAAGTAAGCAGTCTTCCCCATAATTGTGTAGCCTACTAAACCAGACCAAGGGAGCATTTTAAAGGTTTAAAAACCTTTGCATGTTCTTTGTATTGATTATTCTAATTTTCTCAGATAATGACTTTTGGGTTTTTATTGGCTGCAAGCCACAATTATAAATATTAAAAGAAATGCTTGAAATAGATCACTCTGTTTGTAATTAAAATATATAGCTCACTTTTTGAATTGAATTACAATAAAATGTAAATTGACTTTCTGATGATATTCTAATTTATTCAGATGCATTTGTTATTCAGGTTTTAAACAAATCTTAGAAGAGAGTTGAATAAAAGTCAGTCAGTTATCACTCATCCCTACAAAATATTCATTATCCTTTCTTATCTGCTTAATCCTAGAGCCTAATCAGTGGCATAGGTTGAGAGACGCCAAATGTCCTGTGTTTTAAAATGCTGTGTGCAATGCTGATGTTTTCTACAACATGGATATATAATTTACAATTGATGGCCTTATTAGCCAACACATTATAGATATGTGAATAAAGCAGGTATCGTATTCAGCATCATACCCTAAGCTATATAAATGTGACATTATTAAGAAACACATTAAATCTTACAAGGAAGTTCATTAACAATGCACAAAACACAGTTCAAATACATTCTTTCATAGAAAGTTTGCTCTCTGTATTTTTTTTTTCAATTTAAGCGATGAAAATACAGACAGAAGGATTAGTAGTCTGTGTTCACCTCCATCAGTGAAGGAGGTACTTCAAACTTACCAGTAGATACGACCTCTAATCCACGACATGCAGTTCTTTTTGTTAAAATGATTAAGTAAGCTCATCTTATATTAGCACCTTAATATCACCTCTTCTGTCTGACTCTTGCAGTTGGAGTATCTGTCAGTCCGCCTTTAACTGTATCTCTTCTAACCACCTCTCCTGCAGCTACTGATGGTGTAAGGTTGATTTTCTGCAGCTGTGTGGTGTTGCTACAGTACATTGACCTTTGTCACATTTTGCCTCATTATTGTTCATTTTCCATATTATTCATATTGTTCTTTTGATTATTGCCTAGGAGAAAAGAGATGTACGGCACAAGCTTCCCCTTGTATTGTGTACTTCATACACAACTATTGAATGAATTTACTTGTGTACAATGAGACAGATAGACAGATGAAGGGATAATTCCTGTCTTGCACTATCTATGGAAACTTTTGGTGCAATAGTTTATGCTGAATGCCAGGAGGAGCCACTGGTAAAACGGCTCGTGGCTGGTTTGAGAGTCAACAGGGAGTCAAAGAGGCCATCTATGTGTATGTAGAGCCACATCATCAATGCAGAAATAACAAAACTTTATTGATCCACCCTTCCCTACAGCAGCATAACTTTTAAAGTGGCAGTACTGCAACATTTTAATAAACATTGTAAAAATCATTAGGGGCTAATCATGTGAGGCTTAAGCCCTGAGGGCCCACCTGTAACGTTGCCCCTGGCACAAACCCTAGTTTGTCTTTGTCCTGTGCTGTTCCCTATAGACTGTGATTTAATGTTTCTGTGTGCGTGTGTGTGCGTGCATTTATCAGATGGCATTCAGACCTCATTATATCCAACCTGTTTCAAAGTAATTACTTCGCATTGCAGCTGCTCTCTAGAGTCTACTTTCCTCTGCATTTGACCTTAAATGACTGTTTTTTACCATTGGCACACCACAAATTGGTGATTACAAGGTGATTACACTTAGACATTACACGCACTGCTACAAGAAATGCAGGGAATTTGTGTATTTAAAAGAACAACCAAGGTGATAAAGTCGTTTGACCTCCATGGTCAGTGCCAAACTGTCTTCATATAAGTTGACCTGCGTTGAAGAAATATATGTTTAAAAAAAGTTACATTAAAAGTGTTAAAATGGTTTAAAGTATATTTCGTTATGGGTGTTTATTCTCTTTCTAGATAGAAATCGGTAAACTAACTATTGTTCTGAGCATGAAACAAATCCAACAAGCAAGTGCATGTACAGATGTAGACGGTGCCATGTATAGAAGTTTCATTTGACTGCACAGTCTGTGTTCTCTGTTCTACCAAATCAATATCCTTACTGAACAGACACACAGCTTATTGTATTTATGGGAAGATCAACCTCAGCCCACGTATTATTCCTTCAGGATCCGGCTCCCTGAAGTCTGTCTATACACACACACCAACCTCAAGGCTAAACAACCACCTCCTCTGCAATTACATTCCAAGGACGTGGATGCTCTGGAGCCGTTTTTTCTCTCTGACTTGGTCCTGTTGTCTCTCTTATTCCCAGATGTTTTCACCTCATGCTTGTACTTTCACTGACTAGCTTTTGCCAAGTGCTGGAAGACCGCCAATTTTGCTAGAAACAGACTTCTACCAGCTCCACTTCTCTCCATCGCTGTACAGTATCTAAGAACATTGTTTGTACATTCTGACCTGTGTAGTTGCAGGTATTTGTAGATTTTGTATTTGCATATAACTGTGTGGGTAGCAGGTAGTGTTGGTGCCTCAAAGCTCCAGGGTCCATGGTTTGTGTGCGATACTTGGGGTTTTCATATCCCTCCCACTTTAGAAGTATAGGCCACTCTGAATGCTTTTAGGTGTTTGTGTGTGTGTGTGGACACCATGGATATATTTCATTGTGGGGACCAAATGCCCTCTTAACTATAGGAAGCTCTGGCATTTACTTGGTGGGGACACATTGCAGGTCCCCATGAGGAAAACTACATTTTTTTGTCAAAACATTTGTCTTGGGTTTGTAGCATTAATTAGCTCACCCATCGTTACATCAAATGGAAGTTCCCCAGAAAACCTGCTTGTTCACACCTCATCTTGCTCCTAAGATTTTTTGTTCTTTCCATGTCTCTGAGGGTTTCTCAGGGTACTTCAGATTCCTTACAGTAGCATAGGCTACTCTGATTTCTGCTGTATGGGACTGTGTTAGTCTCACGGTTAAGGTACTGGACTATGAACCAGAAGCTTCAGGATTAAATTTCCCCTGCCACAGGTGTCTCCTTGAGAAATACACAATTTCTTGAATTGTAAGATTGTATGAGCTGTAAATCGCTCTGGGTAAACATAAATGTGTGGTGGATGGTCTGTTTGTATGGTGACTGATCCTGTTCATTAACACTATGCTCTCGAGTCTTGGTCTTGACCTCTGGATTCTCTCATGTGCAATATGTTTTCCCTTGGTACATAAATATTTGTTAGTGTTCTCCAGTTTCCTCCTACCAAACTCGCACTATGCCTGGTTGCCTTGTACCATGGCACTCCCCATTCCCTCACTGACCTGCGCTCACATTGCACTTAAATGTTCAGTGTCTATGCATGCTGTTTTTTTTGTGGAGAAAAGCTTCATGGTTGCACTAATTTTGTGGGTTTTTTGGAGTCAGTTTAAGGGGCACTGACACATGGCCTTCTCATACAACTTGATTGATCTCAACAACTCTCATACAACGGATTTCTTGCAATTTTAGCTACTTGTGCTGCATGTATAATAATATTTTTACAGGAGGCAGCTGACACTGTGTTCTGTGCTCGGGTACATAAGCAATCACACTACCATTCGAACTGAGTCCAAATGAACCAAATGAACCATGAAGCCTGGGCCCACCTCTTTAAGCAT
Organism: Parotocinclus haroldoi; assembly: GCA_034779995.1. Lineage (NCBI taxonomy): Eukaryota > Metazoa > Chordata > Actinopteri > Siluriformes > Loricariidae > Parotocinclus > Parotocinclus haroldoi. Next base: position 14,443 of record JAUZST010036778.1, on the reverse strand, counting down.
TCCTGTGTTTAGAGTACTGCACCTGCTAATCAAGCAAATTATGCTTTGGTGGTCAAACATGCCTAGGCATGGTATCATCTAGTGTAAGTATAGTTTGGCACTATGTCTAAAATGTATTCATGCCCAGGATTAGGCTCTGGACCCACTTCACTCTGATCAGGACAGCATTCCTTATAGTCCTGCAACTAATGATTATTTTGGTATTTGACTGGTCTGTTGATTATTTTTTCGATTAACTGTTTAGCCAGTAATTATGTTTATGTTCTCTTTTCTCTGCTGCCTTTAGGCTCAGATCTTGTTCCAGTGCATATTTTACATCAACTGACTCAAGTTTACACACCTGTGAATGTTACTTAGACTTAAAATGGTTCCCATAGCACTTTAATCCCAAAGCCTAGATAATCAAGCTAAGGACATGTTTACTGACACTCTTTCTCTCTCATACTCACACAAAAGGCACTTTAAAGACACCAATTAACCTCTCACATGTCTTTGGGTTTCACGAGTACCTGTAGTAAATGGACTTGGGGTGGGCAGTTAAACTGAACCATATGTGAACTAATAAACATTATGATACTAACAGTAGCTGATTAAAACACAAAGTAGGGGCACAATCATGGGCTACTTTCAGTTAAGATGTTCATATATCTGCAGCTGTGCTTTGCAGTGAATTTGTTTTGTTGTTTTGTTTATATTCTTTGAAACGTCAAATGTTTAGGACAAAGACTCACTGTCATTGAAAGCTTCATTATCATTAAGCTTTCTCTGCTTCCCTCTTCTTCATTAGTACAGAATTAAAAAATGGCTGACAGTGGAAGTGATACTATTCCCAGCAGTACCAGTACTAAACTGCAGTCATATATTACTGATGCATCCACACTAAAATTCCAACTTCGACCGATTCAAAATTTTTATAATCAACACTGTCCAATATGTCCACCAATCGATAGAACCCTACTTGATTGTTTTACATTAACATTTACATTTACGTCATATAGCAGATGCCCTTATCGAGAGCGACCTACGATTCATACAGTCTTACAGTCCAAGCAGGTTAAGGGCCTTGCTCAGGGACCCAACTGTAGTAGAGATTTGAATCATAGACCTTCTGGCCCAGAGTCCAGTACCTTAGCCACTAGGTCACCACATTCCCCCACCGATATTGCCATTGTGTGGAATGTAAGGAACAGGACAATATGGCAGGAATATTAATTTGTTAGTGTAAAAAATATTTTAGGGTGCATCATGTTAAGATATAAAAGGTTACAATGTCATATATCAGCAAACACTCAAATTTGTTTGTGTCGCCTAAATGGCGCACAGCTGTTATATTTGTTGTTGTTTATCCTTTCATTTTAGTGGATGTGAGCTTTAACAGCTGTGCTTTACTGAGCTAAAACTGTAGTGCTTCCTGTATTGGCCTGAGATCCGCTTTATTTACCACCTCCTGAACAGAGCAATTCATTCTCCCTGCTGAGCAGAGAGCAGCAGCTGCGGTGGCCTGTCTGCGCCGCCGTTTTGATTTCTGTTTCCAATTTCCAGTTTATCACAGATTGATAAGGTCACCCCACGCTGTCACCTGCTCTAACAAACTCCATTTACCTTCTGCCGGGATGTTATTAACAATATGAGATGTTGTCCAGCAGACAGTGCACCCGCAGAGGGAAAGACATCATTTTGCAGCGCCTTCCTGTCTGTGTCACCATCTTATCCTCTTTTCTCTCTGGAAATGGTCAATTTTAGATCCCCTTGTGAAACTTGTAACGTGTCTTATTTCTAAAGGAGGTTTGCTCATGACACATGTTTGTTTCGTGCTAAAAGACAATAAACCCGAGAGATGAAAACAAGATGCACTTACTCCAGTGGGATATACCTTATCTAGACCCGTAGCCATTATATTCTGATTTAAATGACCTGAAGTACCTATATTTGTTTTAATATGTTACAACATGCATATTGATATGGTTATTGCCTGCTTTTAAAACAATTGCCTTTTATTATGTGGAAACATAATAATAAGAAGCATACAATTTAAAGAGAAGCCTTAGGTTAGTGTAGGTAAAACATTAAATATTGTAAACAGCAAAGCATTGTTTTTTATGATTTCTTAAGAAGTCAGATTACTTAAGAAACCTTGATAAGCAATTCACTGTGCGTAGTCTGCATGTCCTCACCATATCTGCATGGGTTTACACTAGGTTTCCTCCCACAGCCCAAAGCCACGCATTAGGTTAAAACAATCCAGTTTTGGAATCAACATTAGATAGGGCACCAAACCAATGCAGGTCAAATGCACATACACTCTCATACACTTTGGAGACACCAGTTGACCTAATGTGTTTTTGTAGTGTGGAAGGAAACGAAAGTACCTGTAGGAAATTTATGCAGACATTGTGAGAGAAACTCCACACAGGTGTCCAGGAGTTCAAGCCAGCAATCAAAGCAGCGATCTTTGTAGCTCAACCACCAATGCTGTCCACCCTTTGGTTTGTTACAGTGTTTTTGCAATTTTGTGTACAGATGCTTCAAAAACTTAAATGCAAAATGCTGATCTTATTATATGCTGATATACTTTTTTACAACAAACATTTTAACGTGTCTCTTGGCTGTTTGTACACAAGGCCACATTGTGAAGTGAGGCATGGGTAAGCAAACATTGCCCTGCTCTATTTAAAGGCTGTATCATTAAACTGCAATGTAATTACACAGATCGCTTATTAAATATCGTACTGCAGCACCCTTACCCTGCACAATCTGAGTTGGATGTATCTGAGCGTAAACATTGTTTAACAGGGTGTTAAAATGCTGCGGTCCTCAGGGAGCTATTATAGCCCAGGTCTCAGACCCGGTCGGCCAGCTGTGGACTAATTCTATGTAAATTACAAACTGTGAGATTGCTAGCATGCTCCACTAAGTTGGGAGAGCAAGGCCATTTGAATTTTATACCCATCGGTTGCAACCTTTCATCTGACTGTGATGGTGATGTGAATGGGCTAACTGTCAGAAGTCGAGCCAAGGATTCTCACCCTGCCTAATTTAGGGTGCATAATGTGTTTCATAACTGACATTATTGGTGTTCCATGGCTACACCTGTGGCAGCCCTCTGAATGATGAGCCCACCATGTGTATTGTGTGTGTGTGTGTGTGTGTGTGTGTGTGCGTGTGTGTGTGCGTGTGCATATTTGTATGTGTGGTTATGGAGCAGGGCTGTTATGAAGTCAACGTTTTTGTCAGGTCTATTCACAGCTGGAAGAAAACATTGGCCCTTTCTGTTTGGGAATAAACCGTGATGATCAGGAATGGTAGTACATTTTGGGCTTCCATATAGGTTAATAGATTAGGCCACCTAGTCTTGTTGAACCTGCTGTCTATGCAAAGCACTTGAGATCTCACTCAGCTTGCTCTGGCTGAAAACTCATACAATATTACATTTATTCATAAATTCAATTATTCATGTTTTTGCCTAATGTAAGTAAACAGGACATAAGCCAGCGTTCCCAGATTGACCTGTGTGTAACGTTATTTTCAGTAGAATAGTAAAGTTTTTACTTCTCAATTTTACTTGTTTTTTAATTTTACTTCTATTGCATCCCATTGCTTCTGTTGCATTCCGCATTAGCTGTATGTAGTGAGTAGTTTTTTGAGCAGGAAGTCACTTAGGTCGTAGGGGAGTGAGTTAAGATTGGGCTATAAACTATAACTTACTACTTAATAGTAGTAATGTTATTCTTAAGGAACAATATAACCATTTAGATGGCCAGCAATATGGAGGATGATGAAAGAAAATCAGAAAGAACATTCAGATTATTTAAATGATGATGAAAGAAATACTCTTGTGCTCTTATCAGTGAAGGCTGAGATTCAGTGGGATTGTGGTGGCCTAGTGGTTAATGTACTGGACTATGGACCAGTTCCAGAGCAAGGCCCTTAAACCACAATTGCTTGGAATGTATTAATTGTAATTCATTCTGGATAAATGGCTAAATGGCATAAATGTAAATAAATGTAAATTCAGTCAGATTGAACTATAAGTTGCCATGCACTGAGTTTGAGCAGTTCATTAAAGAGCAGAGACTGCTGATTATTCAGCACAGGGAATTAACAGATATAAATTGATAATTAGGTCAATTTGGACCTGTAATCTGAATGCTTTCCTATGAGTTAAAGGTGATTTCAGTTTCTTTCGTGGTGTAAATGGCTATAGTTTAGATTATTATATTAGAAGTATATTAAGTACAGTTCTAAGCAGCAAGTTGCTAAGAAGCTGCTGAAATAATCATGGCTATTTATTTCATCATGGCACTTTATTTGCAAAACCTTTTTCCAAGAAGTTTACAAAGTTTAAGTTGAAGTATTTTGTTACTGCACTTTAGTGTTTTTCAAGTATCCATACTACCAAACATTTTTACTTACTACAGACAAAAGAAAGATCTATAGTTTTTACCCACTAAGTTCAGCAATCAAAACAGACGCTTTACTTTACTTTAAAAATCTATTAGTTTGTATATTTTATTTAAGTAATTTTAGTCAGGCACCTACTGAACGGCAAAGCAAAATCTTGACACTTTGTAATATTTTGCATAAGCGTATGGGGAAGTTTTAAGGAAGAAATGATAAAAAAGTATTTGCAGTTTGTTAAACTAAAATCCAAGTGAAAGTCAGAGTCAATGCCAGGTGGGGTCTGGCCCTAGACAGTGCACCATTGCAGGGCACATGCACAGACACACACTCACGCTGTTCTGCCGCTCAATAGTACACTTCTCACAAACATTATGGAATATTTCATGAGAGATATTATTTTGAAGTACCCCCCAATTTTTTTGAGCAGTGTACATGCTATTGATTAATTTTAAGATTAACTTGGGTCTGGAAAATTATACTTATCAGCCTTAAAGCGCCTTTTAACATTAAAACAGCTGACAGGTGAATAACATTGCCCAGAGCAAACATGACAAAGAGTTCAAGGTGTTGACTTGAACTACAAACTCCACAGAGCGCCTAACAAGCCCATATATAACAAGCCAAATCCATGGAGGCTCCGCTTATGGGGCTTGAAGGTTCTGCAGCTTACATCTTGGTACTTGTAATCACAAGTCACCTTCAGAGGTCTTGTTGAGTCAGAGTTTCCTTCAACTTAGAGCTGAGGGGGTCTGCATAATATTAGGCAGGTTCTTTTGATGTAGCAAGTGGCCGTTGAAGACACACCTCACAATGAGTTTTGGACAGTACCAAGACCGCCAGTAATTCTGCAGATGGATCAGGCAAACAATGAGACACCGGTCATGAAATAAACTAATTAACACTACAAAATGTATGTTTCCTCCTCAGTATTATAACTAAAGTGAGCTGTGCCTGACTATGCATTAATTAATAATTGGAGCATCTAAATATTGTTAATTGATTGTTACTTATTTAAAATGGCTAATGCATTTAGGAACAGGCTGAAAATGTACACAGTAAATGTTGCGGATGCCGTATGGTCTGAATCGTCCGTTGTTTCCGTCGTTCTGTGGAATTAACGGTGTATGTATCTGCAGCCTTAATGTGATCGAGTCAATGCAGCATGCTTATGAGCCACTGGGGGGCATAAAAGCACCATCGAGTCATTTTCCAATCATAACAATGACCCATTTTTCCTGCGTGAAAGCTTTGGCTTGTGTTTCTTTTAGACATATTGCCTGTGTGGATCACTATGCAATTTACATTTCCACAGACAGTGCTGCGTATCTACATGTCATAACACTAAATCTAAGTTGTAGTTTCAAGAACTCTTGAGTTCTCTGGGCGTAAAGAATGAAGTAGTATCTAAAGCTGCCACTATGCCAAAGTCAGGTGGAGGAGCGTGTAAAGCATTTTTTTGATACATGCTAATACCCTTTGGTTGATTCTCATAAGCCATTTGTGTACACTTAACTGGATTTACAATGTGTCTCTATGGGGCCATAAATAATCCACCTCAAGTACACTCATCTACTTCAAAGAGGTGCAGCCATCAGCTTAGCACGCGCTTATACTGGGACAAAAACTATTAATAGCAACAGCGATGAAGCCAATGTGTTCATAGCAAGGTTATTTACCTAATAAGGTGCCTTTATCCCTTAAGGCATGAAGGGCCATCCTTACAGATTTGTGACTTTAGTACTTATTGTTTGTGTCCTAAATCAGATATTGGCTTCTTGTTGAGTACCTTGAAATGGGAAAACCTTGAAATGGATTTTGCCAACGAGGGAGCTGGGTTAAATCTGCAGAGACAGGCAGCCGAGAGAAAGCGGGAAGAAATGGACAGAGAGACAGATCCTGTGGATGTGAGCATTAACTGGGGCATGCTCATATCACCGAGTTGTGGCAGGATTAGACTGAGGAAATGGAAACAGCCTTGAAAGAGAAAGAAATTAGCTGAAGGTCTAGAGAGGAGATGGAACTAAGGTCAGGCAGACACTGGCACTGCTTCAGGTGCGCCTGAGGGGAGTGCAGCCTGAGCACGACACATCTGAATGGAGGTTACCTGATGTGCTGCGACTGCGCTTCAGAACTGAAATTGTACCAGAAAACCTGTGTCGTTTTAGTGTGGCTGTCATGAAAAGATTTTTTTTTTTTTTTTCAAATTAGCCACCCACAACATTTGTTGCAGCATGAATAAATGCATTCTTTCAGATTACATGTGATTAGCAGAGACAATACAAACCTCATCACACTTATGTGAGCAGAGAGAAGTCTAGAAAGAATGGTGCTAAATCTTCAATGAAGAAACTTAACTGCTCTTTTGTGCCACGAGTGCAGCTATAAATGCAGTATGCCTGTACTGCAATAATCAAGGCTAGAGCTGACCTTTGCTTGTGTCTATGTTTCAGAATTTCTTTAATATATTTTGCTGAGTCTTTTTTAAAAGCAGAATGTCTATTTCTAGATTCAACCCATCTGATTTTATTTGCAGCCATCTATTCAAATGTCTTTTCAAGTGCCAGATACATAGCAAATATAATTGTTAATGAATATCAAAGTAGAATCTCAAGGACAGAGGTGTCTCAGTGGTAGAAGTACTCTACCACTGACCAGAAGGTTAAGCAATGAAATCCCAGCACTCCCAAGTTGCCAATCATGTGCTCTTGAGCAAGACCCATAATCCTTAATTGCTTGGTTTGTAACTTATATGACTGCATCATGTGTATGTTGCCCCGGATCAGGACATCTGTTAAATGTTGTAAATGTAAATGCACATTTGCAAAGGACTGCTTCAACAGTATATAGAAGTATATGAATTACAAGTACAAGAGGCAAGACGGATATTTACTGCTTAACTAGTTGCCGAATCTATTATGAAGCTAATGTTAAAGATGACAACCAAAAAAGCAAATATTGTATATATTGTATATACTTTATATCAGGATTAAGATTGAGTTTAAGATAAAGGGCATTCATGTTTTCAATTTAAAGCTGCAAAGTTAGTGTGAACTGCACTTCTTAAACCTAATACACAAGACAGTATTACACTACCATTCTTAGATATTTGGTAACTATGCTTAAACCTACAATGCCTCAACATTTTAGTGTAGAAAGAAATATTCATTTGATGTTATATAAAATTACAATGTAATTTGAGACAGGAAACAGAAGACACAAAATCAATCACTCTATACACTTGATAATCCAATTAGTTCACTAGGTGCTAGGGCATAGCTATCTCACCTATCGTGTTTTTACTACAAATTATGAAATAGTACCGTCTAAAAATATAAATCTACCTGCAGTAAAAAGGCATTGCTTATAAATCTTATCAATGTTGACACTGGCTAAATGAAAAAAAACAATCATGGCACCAAAAAAAAACCTCCGGAAACGAAGTAAAAGATTATAAAACCCTGTCAAAAATGAAATCCAACATAGAATGTAGCAAAATCTGTTGGTCGTGCCTAATCACTTCTGTCCAAAACTGGTGCAAGTATTACCAAATGGAAATGTTATTGAAGGAAACATAGAAGCAGACTAGAAAAGTCAGAGCAGTCAATGCTGAAGTAGATTTATTTGATTTATTTGTTTGCTTATCCTCACATTAATATGGTTATTCATGTCAGGAGCAATATTGCAGTGATACTAGTCAGACATACTCAAAGTGGGGCAATTTAGAGCGACTAACTCCTCTAATGCATGTCTTTGGAAGTTGGAGGACATGCAATCACAGAATTAATCCAATATCCAGATCGCACTGGGATTCTCTGGAACAGTGTTGTGAGTGTAATGTCTGCTTGAGCTGCCATGAGAATAGAAAATGCACAACAGAACAAATGAAAAACATTTTTTGGAAACAGGAGTCAGTGGGGTGAAGGCCAGTAAATTATGGGGAACTGGGAGTCATTTCTTCAACAGTTAAGATATAGGTGTCCGTAGAAATTATGGTTACTATTCTTATTCCACTTATAGATAGTCGGTTTGGTGATAGTGAAGCAATTTTTCCAGGATGATTATGCATCTTGTCACGGATTATAGCTTTTCTTCAGGGATAGACATTATCACCTCATAACAATTGACCAACAATAATCCAGATCTCAGTCTGATATCCATTCTGCAAAGACTGCAGTAGCCTAACATTTTAGCTACCACTAGGCTACTTACCTCTGCCAAGCTTCCTTAAGCAAGGCCCTTAACCCACCATTGCTTGAACTGTAAGACTGTATCAGTTCTAAGTTGCTCTGGACATCTAAGGGCGTCTGCTAAATGATGTAAATGTAAAAGCAAAGCTAATCTGCCATTAAAGAAAGTTGGCACCATGTTAATGTTGTTGTTGTGGAGGTTAAGTCACAAAAGGCCGCCCAATCAGTATGTGACTTTATTCATGTGACTTTTGTTTACATTTTTTTGCTCAAACACAAGGATATTACTGTGAACCCTAAGGAAACCATGACAAGAAAACCCTCAAAGTGCCCCTAATAAACTAACTTTACCTTGGGGGTTACCCGCCCGTACAAGTCCATCGGCACTAGAAGCCCCCGGAACTTTACCACTATCTCTTGTGACGCGGAAGGGCGCAAGGGTGCTGGTAGTCAGATGCGCGAACCTGCCGGAGAAGGAATACCGACGCGATGATGATGACCCGACCCCGAACAGCGCTGAAAACCCCACCTTTATAGGACATGAGGTACCTGTTCAGGATCAGGGCATAATCAAGATAGTGGATAAAAGGCCGCCTCACCGATAGCTCTGTAATAGCGACCGGCGAGGATGGCCGAATGCTCCGGGGGGAAGGTAGGAACCCTAACATTATGTACTTAAACTTCATGATATAAGCTTACATTGAATATGAATTTTAATGTAAACAGGCATGTAAGCTGATCTCAAGCTCATATAGTGCCGGAAACAAAAACTTGGAGGAAAAGGAGAAAGAGCGGTTGCACATAAGGATTTCTTGCCAGCCAGCTGACCCGTTAGAGCTGAGGGGATTTTAAAGGAACTCAACCTACTTCTCATCTCCACAAGAAGAGTAGGAGCAAATTGCTGAATGAGACATCACATGGTGCCTGTTTACGGCATCAGTGCATGTTAGTAACTCTGAGCCTGCTTTTGAAATGATGAAAGCAATTTTTGGATGAAAGCTGTAATTTATTCTTCATTTCTGTATTTTGTAACTGGGTCTGTTTTTGATCAATTCTTAGACTTTTGATAGTTTTGATAATTTCACAGTACAGTTCAATCGCAGATTGTCCGGCAAAGGAAATCCACTGACACAATTACATCATAAAGACTGAACACTGTTCTCACACAAATTATTTCATAGCCATTTGGGCTGAATCAAGTGTAAAATAAAATTATTATTTGATGCAGTGTTTACTCAGTTTCAGCATGGAAAAACAGTGCAGGTTTAAATTGTCCATTCAAACCATACAAATGCCACATTTTTTGAAGATGAAATGCGTTTTAGCCACACCACTGTCAGTATAGGCTTTTAACATGTGGTCTGTTAAATGGCATTAGGATCTCCATGAGGTAATTATGATAAAAAAAATTGAGATTTTTGTAATCAGATTCCTGTAGACATTGCTAATTAAGTGTGCATTGAGAAAAATATATATCACAACACATTAAATGGCTTAAATTATATTTATATATCTTTATTTTCTGGGCAGCACAGTGGCTCGGTGGATAGCACCTTTGCCTCACAGCAAGAAGGTCCCGGGGTGGAGTGGCCTGTGTCCCTTCTGTGTGGAGTCTGTATGTCCTCCATGTGTCTGTGTGGGTTTACTTCGGGTACTCCGGTTTCCTCCCACAGTCCAAAGTCATGCATGTTAGGTTAACTAGTGCCTCTAAAATTGCTTTTAGTGTGTGAATGTGTGTGCGCCCTATGATGGATCGGCACCCCATCTAGGGTTGTTCCTGCCCTTGCGCCCGAGTTATCAGGTGGGCACCGGCTGGCCCGCGACACCGTATGGACTAAGCAAAAGAAAATGAATGTATGGATGCTTATTTTCTATTGCAACAATGATTGACATTTTTCATAACATTCTTCTCTTAAATTGCAGTGTGAGTGGTGAGATGGTACAGAAAATCAGGCGAAAATCTCATAAGTTTGACCAATCCCAGTATTGGCATTGAAGTAATACAATGTTTGCTTCCAGCATACCGAATTTAAAATATCTGAACATGTTTAATATGTTTTATGTAAATATAATGATGAGATAACTAAAACATCTCGTGTAAGTACCAATACACAGACAACACAGATAAGCTCGGGGAGAGAATGGCAGAAAGCAGTGATAAGGTAAGTCTATGATCTTGTGTAGGTTGTTAGTTCAGAAAAGATTTGCAAAATATCTAGAGGATATATTCTCAATTGTTGGCATGACAGAAATACTGAAGGAAGATGGCATAAAGAGTGAGGTCAAGGACATTTGTCAAGGTGAGATATCTGACAGGTGATCTGATAACTTTTGAGAAAGATGGGGAATGGTGACTGAAAGTGGCGATGGTGTTTTTATATGCATGACGGGGTGTCATGAATGTCATTTCTGAAGGGTAAACTCGCTAAAAACAATGAGGGTCTCCTTAATGATAGCATAATGGGTGGGGTTAGTGGTCATGTGTTTTTCTATTAATTTTTCAAAACCGGTTTTTTGGTTATTTTCGAAACCGGGTTTAAAAAAAGAAATATTAAAAAACAGAATGGCCATGATTTGTGCAAAAATACGTCTCTCATAAAGAGCCATTTAGCTATCTGGAACAGTGCATCTTGTAATCATCTCGTGGTTTGATTTGATATGCTCAAAGGTGTATAGAAGAGAAAAAGAAAACGCCAAGTGCAGTATGTGCGGAAGCTTGATATGTTATACAGGAGGTTACACTTCCAACATGGCAAAACGAGTTTTTCCAAATGCTCCACCTAACACTGTGTGGAAACTGTCAAAATGTATAACAGCATTAATACTGTTTTAAATTTCATATGGCATACAGCTGACAAACTACATGCTAATATTTCATCAAGAGGCTACAGAATGAGAGGTTTTACTGATACAAGAAAATGTAATATTGGTTGTCTGCTTTGTTATTAGTCATGGGATTGCAAGAAATAACTGTGCGATGTCAGACACATCTTAAATAACAGCAGAAGTGTCCTGAATGATGACAACAATAACCTGGTGTTCTTCAGTTTGAGATGAACCGACAGTGATTTTCTTTAGTTCGCAGTTGCCATGTCAGACTGATTTTTGTTTAGCCTTGATAGATGGCATTATTTCATCTCACTGAGAGTAATATGCTTATTTATACTTACTAACAGATAATAACATTCCTCCTGTGTCACACAGATGCACTACACAGTGCTGTACATCATGAAGCATGCCATTCATGTCATACATGTGTACAAATAAGTCGCATACAATCTTACAAACTAAAAAATAATACGATGGTTAGACAGTATGCCGTACCAGAAAAAGCATGAGAGCTTGTGCTGACTTGAGAAGCTGATTCAGAAGCGTTGAACTATTATTATGGGGCAGCTCCCTTGGGGCTCGCTGACATTTACAGGGTTCGGGACGCTCGCTTTCCTCCTCGTTAAACTGTAGCCTAAATTAAGGCATTTTCATAATGACCGACATCATTTAACGTAGCTGACTGTGACTCATTTTCAACTGCTCTGTAAACTCCTGCTAATCACCAATATTTCAGTGGTATTTATGTTTTTTTTTCAAGGCTGGATTTTTAGTTGAAAGGTCAAATTTTTAGCAATGACACTCATTATCTGTTAAATTGACTCAGAGATTGGCCAATCCCAGTATTGGCTTTGAAGTACTGCAATGTTAGCTTCCAGCATACCCAATTTAAAATAATGGAATACTTATCACTTGAGTGAGAAGAGTGGGAAGCATAGAAAGCCCAAGGTCTCTAGCACCAGGCCATTGATTTATGCAGTTATTAACTCTTATTTTAAGACAGGTAGTCTGATTTAAATATACCAGAAAAGTGTAATATTTCAAGATGCATTTAATTAGCTTCAATTAGCTTAAAGATGGAGGTGAAGTAGCTTAATTTAGCAATGAAAATTAGAAAGTTTAAATAAAAATGCCAAAAAAAATCATTATTTTTTAACGAAACCATAAGGCATAAATATTCACATGCCGGTATTTAATATTCTGCACAGCATCACATTAAAAATAATACAGCACTCAGGTTTAATAATACAGAGCATAATATGATCTATTCAGATTGTCCAGGGTCCTATGTCATATCTTGTTCATTCTCCTTTGTAGCTAACCCTAGAATATTTTTAGGGTCTTTAGATCACTGAAAGAAGCTGGCCATGACAGAATCTTAATCTTATGTTCAGTAAGCCAGGCATATGTCCTGCTGGAGAATCCAGTGATGACTATTTGTTCGTTCTTGGCAGAGGCCAACTAATTTTGATTTGAAATGTCAGATTTCATTAAGTCCATTACGCCATGTAGTTTGCAGGGCCTTTCCAGTAAAAATGGTCCCACAGCAGCGTAGACCTACCACCATACTTAACAGTGGGCTTTCCTTCTTTGTAAACCCAAAATAACCTTGAGCATTTGTTGAATTTTTGTCAGAAGATAGAACACAATTCCATATGTGGTTAGATGGCAGGAAATGTTTTTTTCTGGCAAGTCTTCCAAATAATCTGTTCTCATGAAGGTGCGCAATAGCTTTGAAACTTTTTTTCTATATCTTTCCAAAATTGATCCTTGATCCTCAACCCTTTGATCTTCCTCACTGTGCTTATGGAAAAATATAATATTTTCTTACAATGTGGTTCTCAAGAATCAGTTTAGCCCTAGTTAGGATTATTTTCTAATAGTTAATGTAATTGGCTGATCAGATATTTGCATATTTTGAACAGGAATTGCCAGAGAGTGTATGCATGGCTGAAGCTTTCAAACATGTGACAGCAATTAATTGAAACACTGAATTACCTGTTCTTTCTTATACAACAAAGACTTTGCAGAGAGAGAACACTCCATTAGAACTGCTCAGCCATTCCCTGAAAGTACACTATGTGAAAATCTTGTGATTAACCTCTACCCCCTAATGAGTACAGAATTGAAAAGGTACTTATTCACGTATTTATTTTCTCCACTTTTTCGAGATCTAGTGTGGAAAAGGGCATCAGGCAGCATTATTTCTGTGATGCTACACAATAGGTTGTGTTCAAAAGATCAATCATATAAAATGGTTCACAACTTTTAATTAGTTACCTTATCTCCTTATGTAGGTAAGGTAAATATGTATATAGATGAATAGATGGATTGAAAGACAGGTTGATAGATAGAAGATTGGACAGATACAACCCCAAATCAGAAAAAGTTATAACATGATGGGAAAATCTTATAAAAAACAGCACCAGTGTTTCTTACCTTTACTTTGGTTTTTATTTCATTGCATACACTATGAACTTCATTTGTTTCTGCATTTCAGGCCTAAAACGTGTTTCTGGTGTTATTTTGTCCCATTCTTCCTGAAAACACATTTTAAGATGTATAAGGTCATCATTGTCACATTTTTCGCTTAAAAATTATCCACACAGTGGACACTTTATTGAGGATAATAAAGTTCCACATACCCTCTTCTTCCACAGCCATGCCTTTGTAATGTGTGTAGCATGTGGTTTTGCATTGTCTTGCTGAAAAATGTTTGAATGTCATTAGAAAATATGTGGTCTTGAAAGAAGCATATGATCTAAGATGTCAATATACTTTTCTGCATCACAGAAGTGTAAATTACATTTTTCAAGGGCACTGACACAGACCCTGGCTTTTGGACATGTTGCTGAAAACAGTCTGGATGGTCCTTTTCATCTATGGTCCCGAACACATGGTTTCCTTTTTTTTTTAAAAAAAAAGCTCTGGAATACTGATTCACCTGAGCACAATACATGTTTCCTCTGTGTGATGGCCTGGTGTAGATGCCTCAAAGGCCTAGAGGAATCAATTAATTTTATATA